>OY755203.1:43387672-43658412 GCA_963576765.1 Draba incana | reverse complement strand
AAAAATTCAGAACCCAAAAGAGGAAGAAACTGATTCTCATAACACAATTCAACAACAAACAAAAAAAGTTTAACCTGTCCAGGTTAGTGTACTCCAAGAACTTCATGATAACGACCAAATTCTCCAAAATAGATGCGATACAAAACACTGATAATCTAATAATTTTACACACACAAATCATGTAAAACAGGTAAGCATACATCAAAATTTCAACAAAAAAAAAAACTCAGCGATTAAGCAAATTTATCTATCAACACAACTCTCAGATCTAAGATTTTAAATGATCAATTACAGCATCTGAGGGAAAAACGCAGCATAGGAGAAACCAGACCCATATCACGAACACCAATCATTTTCTCAATCCGAAACCCTAAATTCCACTAAACTGTATGCACAAGAGGCAAAAAAAAATTTGAAAAAACTGGATCTGAACAACCAAATTTCAGATTTCAGAGCCGGAAATTTAGAGAATGAGCGGCAAGAGAATTGAAATTCGAAAATCCCTAGAAATTCGATAGAGAGAGGGAGAGAGTACCTGAAACCTTCCTACCGTTTGCGGAATTGAAGACGAAAATCGCTCTGCTTATTTTGTTGCTGATTTGGAATCTATACGCGATAAGGATCACTCGCACGTGCGAAAGATGCGGATATGCTTTGGTCAATAATGGATGGATGGACAACGAAGCGTTTTTCGAGTTTCAAAGATGTGAAACTGCGTGCCGTTTTTATGGTAGTTTATGGGCCGTTCGACTTTGGGCTGATTCAGTCCAATTTTTCAATGAGAAATTCGTCTTTTTTACATAGAAGAGAACATGCAATAACCTTCTCTTATTTTTGCAATTACTTTTTTTTAAAGAATTAGCACCAGAATTTTCAATATTCGCAAAATGTCTTATTAATCCCATAAGTGAACAAACTTATTGGTAAGTAATAATATATTGGTGATCGTTGGCGAAAAAAAAAAAAAAAAGTAATATATTGGTAGATTCTCTAAATCCGTTAGTTTTTATTTATTTTTAATGTATATGTTTAATACTTATTTGTATTACAAGTAAACAGGTGCCACGCTGTTCACGAGATTCAGGTTGTCAACCTCGAATTGAATTGTTTTTTTTTGTTATCCAAAGACGACATCATTACATGATGGCCTCAATTCAGATGGACCACATTAACAAAAGAATAAACCATAATATACTTCTTTTCTGTAAAACTTTCATATTTATCAAATCAAAAGCATAATTTTTCCCATACTAAAAACGCAATGTTAGCGAAGGATTTTAGCTAGAAGATATAGTAAAGAAAGCGTTCGAAGACTAGTAGAGTTAAGATTCGAAATCATATTAATGCCACGAATGGATTATATGTATAACGAAGTTCTTAAAATAAATCTCTTTCTTCCTTTCGTACAATTTTTTTTCTCAATCTTTTTGTCTACTCATGTATTTCCCCCATATACAGTTTGTGTTATGAATGAATTACCACTTTGAGTTTAATGCCGACTACTTAATGCGAAATGATTTTGTAACAGAGCGATTGCAATTTTCATTTTATATCTTGCTATTAGTATATAAAGTTTCTGGTTTGAACCAAAATTTATCACCCTAGCTTATTTTAAGATATAATGTGCGATTCTAAGCATAGTTTTGGGTTTGAGACCTATATCAACGGGAAAAGGAGCCCATAGCCGAAAACCATTTATCACCACACGAAGGCTTGCATTGCATATATATATTTTTGATAAATGGCTTGCATATTTTTGTACATTGTAACTTTTCTAAATTTTAACATTTTCTTGGAGTAGAAATAAAATACTAAATAAATACGTACCCGAAAAGCAAGAAAATGTAGCACATTTAAAAATAGGAAGTGGCAGATGGTCATGATTGCAATTCTGGATGGACAGTCTCGGTGATAGGCTCCGACGAATTGTAATTTTAGCTTATGGTTCTGTGTCTTAGTTCGCTTCTTGTCCTTTTATGTCTTCCAAATATTCTCTCTGGTTATATATGTAAAAATTAATAATTGTAAGTAGAAAATGATATACGTACGAAAGACAACAATTTGGAGAAAACAAAGTAAAAGCATCTGTTCAATAACATAGACAGATATGTGAGCCAACGACAGTCAAACATCAAAACTATCAGATAGTATATATCTATCCTGTTGTCAATAACATTATGATTAGGGTCAAATCAGTTAATTGGTGGCGGGATATATATTAATATTGTAATTATTGAATTTCATCTTCAACAACTTTTCATTGAACCAATATTAGCGACCAAGTGAACACAAAAATATGTTTATCGTTACTTTTTAATTATATTTTCACACCTCTTAAGTAATTGTGTTATTGTTTAACCAATTCACATGACTTATATAGCGTTGATCTGATTCTCCACTTCTTTAGGCAGATAGTCATTATTCATACACTTATAGGCTCAACATTTATATAAAAACAAGATAAAACTAGAAATAGACAACTAGTGCAATTAACTTAGATATATGTCAGAAATTGAATACTTAATTTAGTGGAGTTTCATGTATAGATATAAAAAACAGGAGATGAGAATCCCGCGTGGGCCGCAACTCAAAAACATGAAATTACTTGGAATCAAGAGAAGTAAGTTGATATGCAAAAATTTGATTTGACCATTGAATTTGAACTAGAGAGTTGATAATATTCTATTTATAAGCACATGTATCGGTGTATTGTATCTATGTTATTTAATTCATAAAAGGAGAATATTCGTTTAGACGTGAAGAGGAAGAGGTGGTTGTAAATAAAGGGGACATGCAATGCAGAAAGAGAGAGAAAGTTAGGTTTCTTCTACAACATTGGAATGATAACTCTTCCACTCACTTCACTATGCCTCAGAATTTACTTGTCCCAATAAGCCTGCCTAAAGTCACCTTTCTTCCAATATGCATGTCCAAATTTATACATAAAAACAAGTATTTCGCAATAAAAAATCTAGTGGTCATGCGATATAGTTACGTGTATTTTTTACTTGTCCCAATAAACCTGCCTAAAGTCACCTTTCTTCCAATAAGCCTGTCCAAATTTATACATAAAAACAACAAGTATTTTGCAATAAAAATTCTAGTGGCCATGCGATATAGTTACGTGTTTTTTTTCCCCATTATATATGGGCTCAATTTATTTTAAAAGTGATATTTTTTTCCAACACAATCTTCAATATGTTAGGATTCTTGAAACTGATAGATTTTGGAGGAAATATAGTAGTAGAAATTTTTTTCTCAGTTTTATTCATTAGCCAATAGACTTACTTATACAAAAACATAACTTGTCTAACATTTTTTTTTGCATATATGAAATAGGAAATCTTCTTTATACACATATTATCATTCTATTTATCTCGATCTCGTATAATTTTTGAAATCTCCTATCACCCTCCCACAATCAAGTCATTTTCACAGTCTTCATACCCACTATAGAGTTATCAATGGCGTTTTTATCTCGCCATACGGTCATCGGTGAAGAATATTTTAGTAGTTGTGTATCTTCATCGTCTTATGTCACCATATAAATTGAACAAACTCATCAATTGGTTCATGCTCCAAGTCCACGGCAACATCATGTCATCACCTCCATCATATCCGTATATACTCGTTGGGGTCATCACTTTCGTGGATAAATATGTAGTTGATATGGCCACATGAAGACTTGGTATTTGAGTTCTGTATTTAAGCAAAACACAAAACTACAATAAAAAATTCAAAATCATCAATCATTGAACGTCAACGTTCTTCTCCCTTTTTTTTTGGGCTTATCTAACAAAGAAAAATAAAGTAGAAGAAAGAGAAGAGAGTCTAGCTTTGTCAATCAAGAAGAAGATAGGCAAGGATCGAACAAAAGCCAAAAATTTGTATAATTTGACTATGATTCTCAAAATAAGATATAAATACCATGATAGATTTTGGAGGAAACATAGTAGTAAAATAGTTTTTCTCAGTTTTATTGATTAGCCAACTAGATGACTCCCCGCGTAATATGCGGATAAACTATTCTTAAATTTTATAAGGATCAAACTAATTAGAAATCCGTTCTTTCTTAGTTAAACATTACTAATTGTGTTTAAATCTTATAAGTTTTACAATTTCTCTCTAGTTTTGTGTAAATAAGTTTGTTAGTAAAATTTAGATTCCTATTTGCTTTTACAAATTATATATGTAGGATTCTTATGAGAAATCACATGTAGCATGATTATCCAGTATTTAGTGGTGTTCTAAGTGGCAATAAACAATTTTAAAATCAGATGAGGTTCTTCAAAAGTGAAAACAAGTTCTAATTTTAGCACTTGTAGCACCCGGTGCTACAAGTCACGTGGCACTGTTCATTTGTTTTTTGTTTTGTTTTTTTTTAACTTATCAATTTAAATAAATTTTACTTAAAAAAAAATTACCAATCCTTAATTTCTTATCAATTTTTTTAAAAATTCTTATCAATTTAAATTTTGTTTTTTTTAAGAACTCATCCTTAGCAACTACCAATAATCGACCAAAAATAACATCAATTATTTTGGGGTTCTAATTACTTAACACCCCAAATATAACACCTACCAATAATCATGCTCTTATAGGGAATATAGACAATTATTTTGGGTAGTCAAATTAGCTTACTAATCATATTAATTATATTAAAATGCATAGGGGATTTAGCCAACTATAACTATGATTTTTGTCATGTCATATTTTAGTGCATGTCATGTCATATTAAAATTATGAAAGTGAATAATATATAAGTGATAGACTTATTTATATAAGAACACAATTTGTCTGATAAGTTTTTTACATATATGAAATAGAAAATCTTTCTTTTCACAAATATTAAATTTTCTATTCATTTTGATCTTGTATAATCTTCAGGATCTTTTAACAGAACCCACTCTAAAAAATGGAGTATATATTGTGATGAAGTCATATTTTTCAATTTAAAAGCTAACTAGAAACATGTTAGCTAGCAATCTTAAGGTATACTAGTATGATTAAATCAACATACCAATCGGGTGACGACAATCCTAGCGGTAATACCAATCAACTTTTGTTTTTTTCTAGGCCTCGAATGAAAAATATGTTCTCTATGATTATCAGTTTTGATAAAAATCATTAAACTACTACAATATATATATACAAACGATCGATCACCTTAAACAACTCTTTTTCTCATTCTTTTTTCAGTAAATATCTTGGAAATAAACAAGAAGGACCAAGACTACTCCGTCTAAATCAATCTTTGCTTTAGTTTATGAGAATTTGTCTCTACCCTTAGTTGGCCCCATGAATATTTTTTATTAGTACACACGTATACACTATGATATAGATTACGTAAAGTTATGACTTATAAATATATCATAGATCCTCAGATCAAAACTTTATTGGAATTTTGGAATAGAAAGTCTTCCGAATTAGCTATCTATATTCTTTCTACCATTTTAATTAACTCCGCTCTAATATAAGTTAAAAGGCATTTATAAATGGCATCGTTAATTTGGAAAAATAAAATAAACAAACCATACAAAAATTAAATCGAATCAAAAAGTTGTTGTCTTTGTAGTCACCTAGGCTCAAACAATTTTACATGAATCCATTCTTGGTGTATCATATTCCTTTATAGGAAAAAGACTTTTTTGTTGTAAAGGTTCACTAGTAACAAATTCGATAATTTCTTAAAACTTTTTGTTTTGAAAGACAAAAGGGATGCAACTTTTTTGTGGTTTGATTCAAAGGCTAAGTCATTTCATGCCCCATGCAATGTCACCAGAGGCCACGCCTCTGAACCTTTTCACTTCCTCTTTTCCAACAAAAGCTGACTCTCTCCCTCTCTCCCTCTCTCATGCATGTATGTATGTCCTCTTGATGTAATACACTTTTTTGTTCATTGACTATGCACTAATGTTGATATCTAAAGAGTGTTAATACGTATGGTTGAACATAACCTTGTAACATGAATCCGGCTAATTAGCATGCTGGAATGTGGGGTGGAATGTGCATACTGGCAACAATGGAAACATTAAAAATTACTTGAAGTGGAAAAGACTGTTAAGTCTTTATAATCATCATATTTCTCGATAAGATTTTGGCAATTGTTCGTGTTAATGTTGGCATTGAATGTATTTTTTTTTCTAAATGAACCCATTTCCCATTACAAGCAACTCGGCGAGGCCAAGTCTCGCGACCTAAATTCGCAAAAAATCACTATTCTAACCTAATTTCTTTTTTTTTTTTTGAAATGAACTAACCTAATTTCTTACTCCGGAAATATTTAGATCTTAGAAAAGGGAGAACACTTGTAAGTCAGTTGCATCTGGAATTTTTTTGACCTAATTTAAAGAGATTTTCGAGCTAGAAAAGTGTAGAGAGAAGAGGAGGAGATACTAAAACATCAAATAGAAACTGTGTGACAAAGAGACCTTTTCAATCAGCATCATTTTCTCTTCCCTATCTTCATGCTTTTTTCCTTAAACACTACGGTTGTTTTTAGTATAAGTTGTGATTAGTACAATACTATTAATTATATGGGTCAAAATTGATCTTTGGTTATGGTCCCTAATAATTTGTATGGTTTTATGAATATTTGATTATTTTTCTTTTTCTACATCTTGTTATTGGGTTGTACACTGTTACTATATGGTTCTATTAGTAAGATTTTTTTTTTTGGGGTCACAAACGCACTTTATTTATTTATTGAATAAATATATTGTATGTATAAAGAAATGAATTTTTTATGATATGATATATTGACTTGCTTAGAGTGTGACCAACTATTTTCCTGAAACTAGATATGTGAGCCTTTTTTATTATGAATTGTGAGCCTTCCATTTGGTAAACTCATTACCTCCATTGGAGAAGGGGGACCTAGGACTTATGGGATCCCAATAAACTCCAAGGTCTTAAACACAGCAACCGCAAATGGATGGAACTTTAGGGGTTCTAGAAGTGATAATATGACCTCCCTTTTGGTGCATCTAACTACAATCTCTCTGTCTGTGGAGAAGAAAGACTCTTCCTTCTGGAAAAATGGAGCAGGTCCTAACAAAGACAGCTTCAGATTCTCTATTGTAAGATATCAATTGGCCGGCACAAGGAGGTTTGGTTCTTAGGTTACATTTTTAAACATGCTTTCATCATGTGGTTGGCTTGTCTTGATAGATTGTCAACAAAATCAAGGCTAGTTAGCTGGGGAATCATGGAATATCCCACTTGTGTGCTATGTGAAATCTACCATGAAACCAGAGATCACATGTTGTTCAATTGTTCGCAGGCCCGATCCTAACGTATGGGCTGCCTAAAGCCAATTTTTGTTTTGATGCCCCCATTGTAAAACATAAAAAAAAACAAAATCCCTATTTTTCATTGTAATGGGAATCGAACTCATCACCCGAAAGATTATTAGCCCCATATGATACCGCTAGACTACAAGGCGTTTTTACGGAATAGATGCCCTAAAATTTATAATTTAATTTGATGCCTAACGCCTAATGCGTCTCTTGCGCCACCTCAGGACCGGCCCTGATTGTTCGTTTAGTCAAGATGTGTGGAGATTGGATTTTTGTAGAATCAATGCTCCTTATATAGGGTTTCGAACTTAAGCTGTCTTTGAGAGATGGTTGAAGATAAGTTATCCGACTGATGCAGAAAACTCTTTGAGGCTTTTTCTAGCTCAAGAGACTGTCTACGCTCTCTGGAAACAGAGAAATGATCGCGTTTTCAAAAACATCTCGGTCCCGGCTGAGGTTCTGTTTAAAAAGGTGGATAGGTGTCAATGACTCTTGTTTAGCTTGCAAGGATAAACAATGTTTCAGTGATGCACTCTCATTATGGTTCAGAGGATCCCAACCTCTATTGTAACTTATGTAATCTTTTTCCTCTTTTTACCTTCTTGGTCTATGACTGAAGGTTTCCTTTTCTTTCTCTTAATGTATCCATCTCCTAAATTAATATAATCAGAAATTAAAAAAAAAATGAAATGTGAGCCTTCGTTCTAGTGATGCCTTGTTAAAGACTTAAGTAAGATAAATGGAATAGCTCAGCTACCAAGGCTTAATGCTTCTCAGTTAAAACCAATGTGGCTGAGATAGAAACAACAATGGACCAAGCAAAGGGTGAAGATGGTCGGTTTATCCATAATTCATAGAAATATGAAAGTCCATTTGAGTTAATCATCATTACCAATTGAAAAATTTGCCAAAGAGATCATCATGATATCCATATATATGATGAGACTCTTTTCAAACTGAGTGTATGTCCGGAATAACCATATTCGTAGCTCTAGATATTCGAGAACCAACCTAGTGAACCTTTATACACAGGCTCCTTGCTCCTCAAGCCTCTCAACATCTCCACCTCGGATGAGTTGTTTCAGTTGGTTCTGCTATGATCGATGGGAGAAAAATATAGAAACAATTTCACGTGGTTCATTAACATTGTCTCGGCTATGTTGATGGTCAAAAGAGACCACTTTATACTTTTAAGACATAAAACATACTTCCTATGCTTTTTAAAGATTGATGTTTTAGGTTTTTCACATATACTAAGACACAATAAATATTTGTGTTTACTAACACTATAAAATAAGGAGTGAATAGCATCAATTAAAATGTATCTGAAAAATAAGTGATACTAATTAGAATTATTTATTTACAATTGATACACATTTTTTAGTTTAACATCAGTTTTTATAATTGATGTCATCATTGTAGTTGTTGTGGGGGTCGAAACCAACACAATTAGAATTTGTAAGAGTTCGTGAGGGAATTCAGAGATTTCTATGGTAAGCTAGGGTTGCAAAGGATTTGAGAAAGAGATGTTGTTTATTGCCTTGAAAAGTTGAGTACAAGTTTTTTGTGTAAAAGAATTCGGATCCCCTTTAGGGTTGTACAAGAGAGGTATATATAGCTATTCCTAAGGCGGCTGCTTCTTCCCATCCTCTGCGGAGTCGGTCATATCATCATGGGCTTCGCGTCCTGACCAGGCTATCGTCACGTTACTGGGCTCGAAGGCTTTTGGATAGACACTGCAATTGAGGAGTGAAGTGAGCGATCGGCCCATGGCGAGCCGACAGTCGGGTCGCGACCGAGGGCTCGGTCGGTCCGGAGTGCTCGGTCGGTCCGGAGCGCTCGGTCGATCCGGAGTGCTCGGTCGGTCCGGAGCGCTCGGTCGGTCCGGAGTGCTCGGTCGGCCCCGAGTGCTCGGTCGGCCTCGCCTAGACCCGGTCCTTCCCCGCTTCGCTTAAGTTCCCATTTCCATGTGCTCCGCTCCGCAGGAAGATTTGGGTTCCGCTAGGCATCCTTTGTTCAGGATCTGGAGAGCCATCTCTTTGAGTGATTTGCCTTTAGATGTTAATGCTGAGGGGGTGAAAACCGACCCCAACAGTTAGCCCCCCAGCTCGGTAGTGTTAGAGCTAACAGTGCCGAGTTTGAAGATGTGTTAGATATTAGCATTACCGTCTGAAGGTGTCTGCCTATCTTGTCTGCAGTACGCTTAAGTACTCATCTTGTTCAATACTCCCCCTCAAGTTCATACAACAAAGTGGAGCATGAACTTGGAAGACACTAGATGGTGGCCTCGTTAAAACCTTAGCAGGGAAAACCCTTTGGGACAAAACCTCTACTTAAGGGAAAAGAGTGCCACGCATAGTGACGAGGGGATTTGAACAAGGAACCTGGTTCATTGTGGATCCCTTGCCATTGCTTGGCCTTGGCGGATCCAATGAGGGTTAGATCCCCAGCCCGGTAGTGTTAGATATAACAGTACCGAGTTAAAGATGTGTTGGATATCAGCGTTAACGTTCGAAGTCAAGGCGCTTGTCTATCCTACAGTAGTAGAGAGTGACTTTATGCAAGAGATTTTAAGACTCTGTAAGCATTGTGAAGATTTTAAGACTTCCTGCTTCGTCTGCTGAAGCTGCTGCGTTGCTGCAGTACAAAGAACTCATCCAGTCCTTTTGCTCATGAATGAGGCTTGTTTGCTCATGAATGAGGCTTCGTTTGCTCACGGATGAGGCTTTGCTTGCTCACGAATGAGGCTTGTTTGCTCATGAATGAGGCTTCGTTTGCTCATGGATGAGGCTTCGCTTGCTCATAAATGAGGCTTCGTTTGCTCATAAATGAGGCTTTGTTAAGAAGAGAAAACGCAAATGCGCTCATGCTTCTCATCTGCCAACGTTGTTGTTGGGCTTTGCAAAATGGTGCTGCTCTTCTAGACACGTCTGTCCGAGAGCAAGTTCACCTTGACTCAGACCAGCGCTTGTCCTGGGTTTTGGAGTGACACGTTCAAGTATAATCTGAACGGAGGTCACTAGCAGCTGCATTACCAACGGTGTTGTTGGGTTTCGGAGTGACACGTTCAAGTATAATCTGAACGGAGGTCACTGGAATTTATATAGCGCGCTGTATCCGTTGTGGATGTCATAGTGTTCGTATCTCTGCACTGTTGATGTGGCCAGCAACAACAGATACAGAACGACTCTACTCGAATAAAGCTGTGATCGGTCCAAAAAGGACAAGTTTCCTCAAAAGGAACTAGCTGTTCTCATGATGAGTGCTGTAGCGAGTGTTAGCGATTGACGATAGAGTAGTCAATAATTTTGTTAAGGAGTGGCATACGGGTACCCCACTCCCCCCCCCCTTTTAGACGAAAGAGGGTAACTGAAGTCGTCTAGAGACTGTGAAAAGGACTCACTCCCCCCCCCCCTGAAGGCGGAGGAGATCGAGTGAGCTCGTACGGAATGAGGCTTAAGTGAAAACATTCACTCCCCCCCCCGATGGCGTAGGAGATCATGTGGAGCTCATCCGGAGATGAGGCTTGTGCTACGAAAAAGGTGGTGGCATCGCAGTCTGGGTGGGTGTTTCGTTTGCTTTCTTGCTTAGCCTTCATTGTTGACTCTTGATCTTCATTGTTGACTTGTACGTAGGTGAGACAACAAACTTGGCCTTGTAGGAAAAATGCAACGCGATGAGCACGGCAGTGATGTTGACCGTGGCGTCGCCGCTCTAGGTGAGAGCTTTGCTCGCTCTGAGTATTTGCCATGCTGGTGCCGTAGTCGCTGCAGATACGTTTTGCATCCATGAGGTGAGATAGGCGTATCGATGAGTCTGCATGGTGGACTTGAGTGTTGATGAGCCCACGAGGTGAAGAAGTGGAGATGGTTGTGCTTTGCCACCAGCTCAGTATTGAAATTGACGCCGAGGTCCAGTCAAGTAGCGACAAGCTCGCAAGGTGAATTCGGTTAGCCCGCAGGTTTTTGATTTGTTGTGATTGCGAGGTGGAAATCGGTGGTGACCGTGGATGCGAGCTCCATGAGGTGGATCTTAGCATCATCAAGCTTGCGATGTTGATCCTCGTTGCTTGCGAAGTAGTTTTGAAACAAAAAGACGATCGTGCTGTTGATGACGAGCTGCAAGGTTGCAGACGAGGCTATGCGAGCTGTAGCTGTAGCATGGTTGATTTGAAATACGAGCTTGCATCATCTAGTTGATCCGATCTTGGGAAAATCTTGCGAGACAAGCTGAGCTCGCATCGTTGCTCCATGGTTACTATGAACTCGCATATCCATGATTCGGCGAGGCAAAGAAGAGCTGGTCGAGGTGTTGCGAGCTTCAATCATCATCTTGCGAGGTTGATTAACTTGCAGTTTTAGCAAGACGTTCTTTGCTTCGGCGAGGTGTCGGTGTCATGCTTACAAGCTACTTCAAGCAGGTGTTATGCCCGTGTTGTTAACTTGATTCGGAGATGGGCCTCAGCTTGTATGACAATTTTTGCGATATGAAAAGAGAAAGATAGCAGCGAGTTAGGCGAGTTGACTCAATCGAGTCGCAGAGCTAAAAGATTAAATTTTGGAAATTGCAAGGTAGAGAGAGAGAGAGATTCTGCGAGCTAGCGGGATGGTCTGATCTGTCGGTGAGCCCGATTTGATGGTGGCGAGGTTACACCGAGGTGGGATGAGCTCCGTCACTGTTGCGTCGTAGAAGCGAGCTTGCCCTGTTGATTCCCACGGCGCTTGATTTTCTGGGTGAGTCAACTCAGCACGAGAGTGTGGCGGTGTTAGGAATATGGTCTTGATCCATTCAGGCGACGCGAGTGTGGCTTCGGTCCGATGAGGGGGCACGAGCATGAGCTCGGCCCGGTCAGGTGACGTGAGCGCGGGCTCGCTCCGAGCTGGCGACGCGAGGCTAGCTTTGGGTCGGACGAGCAAAGCGAGTGCGGCTTTGGCCTGGTCGGATGACTCGAGCACGGGCTCGGATCGATCGGAGGATGCGAGCACGGGTTCAGATGGATCGGGCGATGCGAACGCATGCTCGGATGGATGAAGACACGCGAGCGCATGCTCGCATAGATGAGGACGCGCGAGCACGGGCTCGGTTCGGGTGAACGCCGCGAGCACGGGCATGGCTTGGTGCGGTGAGGATGTGAGGACGCGAGGGCACGGTCGCGAGGTCGCGGTCGCGAGGTCGCGGTCGCGAGGTCGCGGTCGCGTGGTCGCGGTCGCAAGGTCGCCAGGTCGCGGTCACGAGGTCGCCAGGGCGCGGTCGCGAGGTCGCGAGGGCACGATAGTAAGGCCGCAAGGTCGCGAGGGCGCGAGGGTGCGGTCGCGAGGTCGCGGTCGCAAGGCGCAAGGCGATGGGGACTGGAGCCGAGGGCGATGTCTTGACGGCGAGAGCAACGGGGATCGATGGACAATCAGGGCGAGGACCTGATGGTGACGGAAGAATCATTGTGATGACCTGATGGGCCTGATGTCTGGGCGGGTCCGAAGTCGTCGCAGCTGGCTTTGAGTACTCGACATCAAATTTACTACCTCGCGGGATCCTTTTCTCGGGTCTGATGATGTTGGTGTTGATCTCTCCGTTTGGCTTGACAGACGGGGGCATGAGGTAGAGGTGTTGGTTGCGAGAGCTTTGATAGAGCTCTCCTTCTTCTCGCTACTCCTCCGAGACGAGGGCTCCTCGTTATTGCTTGATTTTCTGTTTTCGCCAGTAGTGTCTGTTTGGGCACGTCTCCGAGGAGGAGGTTGGTCTTCGTCCGATTCCTCTATCACCGTTTGGGAGTTTTGTCAGATTCCCGACGAGGCGGTGGTGGAGGAAAGTATTTTGGAGCCATGTGATCGGTCCGAAGCGACAACTCCTTGTGCCTCTCCCTTCGATTGGCTTGAGGCGTGTTGAAGCTGAGACGTGTTGGACGGGCACGGGATCCTTTGCGTGTCTTTCTCTTGAGCGCTCGCAGCTCGCTCATCGTAGCTTCGTTGTGCTTCTCGTGATCTCGTGCTCTCTTCTCCAGCGTCCCAAGCATCTGCTTGATCTCCGTGATAGCCGTCAGGTTGCTAGCAGCGCGAGGCGCGGTGTTCTCCATGGAGTTCTCTCGCTCCTTGCTGTTCCTTCGAGATGAGGATCCTTCACTGCTTCTGCTGTTGCTTCCTGACATGGCGATGGTGTTATGAAACCCTAGCTCTTCTGTGTCAGAAATTCTCGAGGTCCCCTTAGTCGGCGCCAAATTGTGGGGGTCGAAACCAACACAATTAGAATTTGTAAGAGTTCGTGAGGGAATTCAGAGATTTCTATGGTAAGCTAGGGTTGCAAAGGATTTGAGAAAGAGATGTTGTTTATTGCCTTGAAAAGTTGAGTACAAGTTTTTTGTGTAAAAGAATTCGGATCCCCTTTAGGGTTGTACAAGAGAGGTATATATAGCTATTCCTAAGGCGGCTGCTTCTTCCCATCCTCTGCGGAGTCGTTCATATCATCATGGGCTTCGCGTCCTGACCAGGCTATCGTCACGTTACTGGGCTCGAAGGCTTTTGGATAGACACTGCAATTGAGGAGTGAAGTGAGCGATCGGCCCATGGCGAGCCGACAGTCGGGTCGCGACCGAGGGCTCGGTCGGTCCGGAGTGCTCGGTCGGTCCGGAGTGCTCGGTCGGTCCGGAGCGCTAGGTCGGTCCGGAGTGCTCGGTCGGTCCGGAGCGCTCGGTCGATCCGGAGTGCTCGGTCGGTCCGGAGCGCTCGGTCGGTCCGGAGTGCTCGGTCGGCCCCGAGTGCTCGGTCGGCCTCGCCTAGACCCGGTCCTTCCCCGCTTCGCTTAAGTTCCCATTTCCATATGCTCCGCTCCGCAGGAAGATTTGGGTTCCGCTAGGCATCCTTTGTTCAGGATCTGGAGAGCCATCTCTTTGAGTGATTTGCCTTTAGATGTTAATGCTGAGGGGGTGAAAACCGACCCCAACAGTTGTGGGAGTCAAAACTAAAACAATTAGATTTGTCAAGGGTTTGTGAAGGGAAAGAGATCTCTAGGTTAAAGCTCAAGAACGTAAGTTGCGATTGCTGTAAAGAAAGCTTTTATTGATGTTTGTGTAACAAGTTGCGGATCCCCTTTACAGGAGATGTTTACAAGTATATATAGTTATATGCTAGGTCCGTTAGGTCGGCTAGGTCTGCTAGGTCGGCTAGGTCCTCTTCCTTGGAGATTAGGAAAACTTCCTGATTCTGCGGGATCTTTCCTTATCCTCTGATAATGTTTGTTGGACTTTGCTAGCGAGCTCGTAAGATCCTCCAAGTAGTTTGGGCCTAGCCCACCTCATCTTCAGTGCTGACTCGACCTTACCAGACTTGACACATTTTGTTCACACTTGGACTTGTTAGCTCTGTTGCTTTGTTAGCTCCGCTGTTCATTCTGTGAATTTACCTTGCGGAGCTCGTCAGTCGATCTCGTTCACCTCGCAGGGCTTGCTAGTCCTCATACTTAGTTATTGCGGACATTGATCTTAGAGAGGCGGGATATGACCCCAACAGTTAACCCCCCAACTCGGTAGTATTAGATGTGAAGATGTCGAGCTAAAAGTTACAGAGTTAGGATCAATGTTACGAGTCTTACAGCACTAAGGAACCTAGTCCAGCTCAAATGTTAGCGTTTAACTGAACTCTGGTGTTACGTTTAACCGAGTTCCAGTGTTGCGCTTAACCAAGTAGACCATCCTTTTCTGATTCTGCAAAGAAAAGACTAAAGAAAACTTCCAAAATTTTAAAATTTTGAATTTGTTTTAAAAAAGCGGGAATGTTTAGGTTAATTCCCAAGGTGATGATGTCAATTTGATTTGAGATTGCGAGGTCACTTAGACTCTAAAGCAGAAATAATTAATTTAAGTTGTTGCCGTGAGGTGGAATCGTAGCTGCGAGGTTAGATTTGGTGAGGTGACGACTTGATCTTACTGGAGCAGCAAGGTAGGTTTATATTGATGAGGTGATTCTAAACAAGAGGAGGCAGCGAGGCGGATGCAAGCTACGCGAGGTGGATCTTAGCATAATCGTGACTTTGACTCGGAGGAGCTTGCGTTCTGGTTTTTGCGAGCTTATATCACTGAGTTACTTTGAAGGTGAGGTATAGGAGCTTACGTCGTTGTTGTGTCATCGCCGCGATCTTACATGATTGATTCGAAGAGTGAATGAGCTCGTGGAGCTGATTGCGAGATGCTTCAAGTTGACTCACCGATGTAAAGCTTCTTTCAACTTAAACATGAGCCAGAGGAGAAGCTTGTGTTCCTTGTTTAGTTTATCATTGAAATCACAAGATGAATTTGAGCATAGATCGAACTTGTCCAGGAGGTTGAGCGACTTGGCAAGGTGAACTTGAAGCTGTGAGGTGAATCCTGAGTTTTTGCGAATCAAAATTGCGAGCAACGGCTAGGTGGATTTAAGACTATGCTTCGCCGGGGGTTGATTTAGAGCAAAAGAAGCTGCGTTGTCGCCGCGTTGTAGCAGTGAGCTCGTATCGTCAAAACCGTTGTGAGGTAATATTTGTGGTTGCGGAGCTGTTCCATCAATTCAATTGTAGACTCGCTTGAATAGATAAAGTGACTTGATTCCGTAAGCTCGTTAGGTGAATTAAAGAATCCAATCCTCTTCTCCGGAGCTCTCTATATCTAGCTGTTTGAGATAAAACCGTAACCACGAGGACTCGAGTTGAGCTCGGTAAGGTCAAATTAGATCTGTTACGTGAGGTGCGGTAAGTGGCGACGTGGAGCGAGGTAATATTCTGGTGAGGTCCAGCGAGGTAACGAGGTCCGCTCTGGTTTACGGTAGAGGAGCTCGAGTTGTGGAGGTTGATTCTGCAGTGAAGTGGAATAAGGTCGCGAGGTCGCAAGGTCGCGAGGTCACGAGGTTACCTTGCGAGGTTACGAGGTTGCGAGGTTGTGAAATGTAAGTTAAAGACGGCGGCGAGCTTGTGTTTCGGGCTCAACTCAATGTAGAAGTAGCGAGGTGAGTCGAGGTGGCGAGCTTGTGTTTTAGGCTCAATTCACCGTAGAAGTAGCGAGGTGAGGCTTCGGTGAGGTAGATCGAGGTGGTGGTGTTACGAGGTTGAACGGAGGTGCAGCGTTGTGAGGTTGAACGGAGGTGCAGCATTGCAAGGTTGAATAGAGATGCAGCATTGTGAGGTTGAAGAAGAGGAACAACACGAGTTTTTTTTTTTTTTTTGTTTTTTTGGTGTTGCTTCCGTTGAAGGCTCAAGCTTACCTCGCTTGTTCGCCTTGCATAGTTAGAGTAGATCTTGTAGGTGTTGATTAGGTTGGACCGTGACTTAAACTTTGTAGAGAACCTAAGTAAAATTCTTTGTGTAGCTTGATGATCTGGCTTGACTTAGAGTCTTATGGAATTGTTCATCTTCTGCAGGAACATGCCTTCCCAAAACTTGTTGAACCGTGATGTTAATGTTTCTCAAATTCCTCTAGCTCTGCGTAATGAGTTCTTTGTCATGAGGAGGAATCCTCTCACAGTTAACACCAAGCCTCAAGTTAATGGTGCCATGATGTCAAGTGGTCGAGCTGTGGTCGCAAGGTGAAGAAGTGGAGCTTACGCCATGAGATAACTGAACGTTGTGAGGCTGAGAGCTCGCAGAGGTTAATCGGAGAAGCGACGAGCTCGACAAGGTAGATTTGAAGAAGCAACGAGCTCATTCAGCCCGCGAGTCAGTTTAGATAATCGACAAGCTTGACTGTAGAAGACTCTTGAAGATCCACTGGATGAACGAGCCGCAGAGCCTGTAGAGCGATGAAGAGGATGTCGAGACATGCCAAGAGGAGAGCAAGGAAAAATATGAGGATGCCATGTAGTTGTCGTTACTTATGTTTCTCTCTTTGTTTAGACGTTGATGTTATGCTTTTGAGTTTTGGATTCTAACACTTACGAGTGTTGTTTTGCTTTATGTTGCTTACGACGTTACACCTTAGTATCAGAGGGTGATTTCCATGTTGTTAGGAGTTTTACCTTGTATCGGATGATGACGCAGGATGATTATAAATGCGGTTCTAGTATGATCTTTCTGTTTCGTTGATGCTTCTTGCAAGTAACACGGTTTACAAAAACGTTCCAAGTAACGCTTAAGCTCCTTGACTTTAGGACCAACCGAACGTATGTTGGGTTTGCAGATGACCATTAAGGTTTTATGATCACGCTACTGTAAGTATGTCGACTATGATAATGAATATTGTTTAAGGAAGTTACCAACGTCATGTAAGTTGGGTTTCGATATGAACATCTAGGTTTAGAGATACGTTTTCTACTAACGTATATGCTCCTGTAATGAACATATTTTTCATGTTGAGACCAACGATATAGACTGTTGGGTTTTGATATGAACATTGTGTAGGAATTCATTCAATTTTACCGGATTAATCTCTATTAATCAACCTAGATGCAATTCCTTTTTCTCCTAGGATCTAGGGTTTGTAAACTGAAAATCTGACAGAACGGATCTCGAATATACCTGGAGTTATGCAGCGGAATTGAATTAGGGAATCGAGATCTAGAGCACTTCAAATGCAGTGCCTCTACTGATAGTCCACACGCACACAAATAGGAATCCGCAGGGATGCTAGTGCCTGGAACCGGATCTTTCAGGGATTTCTGTGTTTCTCAAAGGCGGCTATCAAAAGGGTTTTCTCAAAAACTACTCTCTTTCAGGTCGTGCCTAATATCTCCTTATATAGGCCCTGGAGAAAACCTAATTGATCCTGAACCGATTCAGAATCAATTAAGTTATTAAACCGAGATCTTATTTCGGTCGAAACCCCGTGTCGATCGACATTGCCTCTAAAACATGTTTATAATGTGTATCAAATACACATCATTTAGATCATTACATTAACGATCATTCCCTTATAAAGTGACTCCCATTCTCACAAGCGCATCTTTAAAGATAATGTCGACCGTGCTACCTATATCGATTAATACCTTTGAGACAAGAAAGTCAGCGATGACTAACTTGATTACCAATGGATCGCCGTGCGGGCTGTCGAATCCATTGGACTCCTCTTCCTCAAAGGACAGTACGTCGTTTGGAAATTTGGAGGGTGCAGAGAAGTTAGCACTTACTTCTGCACATCGTTGGAAAGCTTTGATGGAGGAAACTGTATCGGAATAGTAGCGGGATCCTCCCATTATCATTAAGATCTCCTATCGTTTTTCTGCAGGCGTTGGCGCTTCGTTACTGTTTCGTCCTCGTTGAGGTGGTGCTGGAAACTCTGCTTGCTCTTGCTCGGTAACGTCTGCATCAACAAAGTCATTGATATGAATGTTATCACCGAGTTTTCCTTCTGCAAGTCTCTTTGCAAGGATGGATCCCAGAACACGGTAATTCGTGGTAGAATGGCCATGTGTCTTGTGGAACTCGCAGTAAGCAGCTTCGTCGTATGTGTTCTCGCTTTGAGTCCAGGTGTATTTCCACGAACCTCATCCGCTACCTCGACCTTGACCAGCGTAGCCACGACCTCTTCTGTAACTCGAGGAATCTACCTGATAATTATGAGCTCCTCCGAATCCTCCTTCGTGTTCTACGAATCCTGATCCTTGGTTTTGCTTCTTTGTACTAGGTTAATGCTGCGCGGGAGGAGGGTTGGGGGTCTTAGGTTTCCCTGCTTTCTGAAAAACTTTTTTCTGCTCTTCGTATAGTGCATGAACTGTTCCTCGGTGAAGCGCGTCTTGGATGGTAGCTGGGGGCCGCAGGGCCATCTCTTCACGGTAGGCAGATCCGAATCTGAGCGCTTTCTCTAGCGCCTGCAATGCAGCTGTATTGCCATCTTGGATAACACTCCTTTGAAACGATCCAAAAAACTTCGTAGTGACTCATTCTCTCCTTGAGCCATTGTCCATAGATCAGCCTTAGACATACGCTTCTCGATGTATATCGCGCAGTGTTTCAGGAAGGCAGTAGTTAACTGGTTGAAGCTATTAATCGAGTTAGGCAGAAGTCGCGAGAACCACTGTAGGGCTGGTCCTTTAAGGTTTTCTACGAACAATAAGCACTGACCAGCGTCTCTTCCTCCTTCTCTGAAACTTGCTTGTCCCATTGCTACTGAGAACGCAGTCAGATGTTCGGTGGGATCGGATTTCCCATCGTAAGCAGGGATCTTCATTTTTCCTGGGTCGGTGATCACTGCCCGGGTTATTCGTGCTGTGAATGGAACATTCTGTGTTTCCTCCAAGACTTTATCCAACTCAGGAGCATGGCTGGTTGCTTTGTGGATTTGGGAGCATAAATTTCTCATCTCGGTTCTTATCCCTGCTAGCTCCTCCATGTTAGACTGGACTAACGCAATACGCTCTTCTTCCAGCTCTGAGCGTTCCACCCAGAGAAAGTCTTCTTCGTTGTCCTGGGATTCTTGGTTCTGCACGGTGGTAGCGTTGATCCGCGTAGTCACCGCTTTGCGAGCATGCAAGTGACGTGGGGTGCGCTCGCCTTCTGGGTTTTCTAAGTTGATCACCGTTGCCGCAGTTGCTTGCGGTTCTGTAGTTATAGCAGGTTCGCCCGAGTTTCTTTCCACGTGTGATGCATCAGGACGATCAAGGTGGAGATTCCGGATTCGAGGAATATTAACCGGGGTTGTAAATGTTGGGAATGTCCTGAAATCACACTTGTGTTCACTCGAGAATTGGTTGTACTGTCGAGATTAGACATTCATATGATACTAGGTGGTCATAACGTTTTGCTAGAAACCAATGATAATCTATGAGTTATGAACTCATTGCTAGTATTATATGATCCTACATGGTCACACACCTAAACAAATTGGATTCACATTATATGGGGATGATCATTAATGTAATGATCTAAATGATGTGTATTTGATGCACATTATTTTCATGTTTTAAATAGTGTGTCGATCGACACAAGTATGTTGTGTCGATCGACACGTGCTGCTGACAGAAATAAAGATTTCGGTTTAATGACTTAATTGATTCTGAATCGGTTCAAGATCAATTTGGTTTTCTCCAGGGCCTATATAAGGAGTTATAAAGGCATGACCTGGACTCAAGGGTTTAGAGAAAAACTTCCTGGCAGCCACTTTAAAACGCAGAAACTCCCGAGAGATCCGATCTACCGGCACTAGCATCCCAGCGGATTCCAGTTTGTGTGCGTGTGGACTATCAGTAGAGGCACTGCGATTAAAGTGCTCAGAATCTCGAATCCCTGATCATAACTCCGTTGCAAAACTCCAGGTATATTTGAGATCCGTTCTATCAGATTTGTTGTTTACAAACCCTAGATCCTAGGAAAAGGAATTGTCACTAGGTTGATTAATAGAGATTAATCCGGTAAAACCTGAGTAAATTACTACAGTGGTATCAGAGCGTTAGGGTTTAACAATCTACCTGATAGTAATCGAATTTGATCAATTGTTTCGTTGCAAAATCGTTTTGCTGTTGAATTGTTCAAATCGGCATGAAATACCTAGTCGTGTCGATCGACACGATAGTCTCTGCCATTGCGTTTGATGAACCGGTTTAATTGGATTAAATCGGTTATCACGCTTGGTTAACAAATCAATTAAACCGACTGATTTCGTTTTACTGCGAATTGGTTGGTGTCGATCGAAACAAATGTTGTGTCGATCGACACAAATGTTGTGTCGATAGACACGGACCGGTTATCGACCCAGTTCAATTGGATTGACCGGTTATCATAAAATTGATTTGGTTTGACTCGTGTTGATCGACACAAATGTTATGTCGATCGACAGAGGGCAATTATCTACCCGGTTTAATTGGATTGACCGGTTATTGAAAATTAAAATTGGTTCTATCGGTTATCGAAACCGGTTCAATTGGATTGATCGGTTGTCGAAGAACTGTTCCAGAGAGGTGAGTGTCGATCGACACTAATGTAGTGTCGATCGACAACCTCTAAAGATTGAAGGTTAGTGAACCTGAAATCAAACAACCGAACCTGATTTAATTAGATTGGGTTCCTGAATGCATATGTGATATGTGTTAAGGATTAAATGTTCAGTTCCTCAACTAAATATCAAGTGTTCTGGATGTCTTCCCGATCTTGTCAGCTGTCAAGGCTCGTTTCATTGCGTGATATGCTTGCAGTGCAAGGTATCTGCAGTTACATGAGTTAGGCAGTAGGTAATTGAGTTGATGGGCTTGCAGTGCATGGCATCAACTATTACATGACGGAAGAGATTGGTTTACTTGAATGGGCTATCAGAAGTTCTGGGCCCAGAGACATCAGGTGGTTAGAACATAAGATGTTTTATCCACAACCAAGAGTCATATTGGATATGATTAGCAAAGTGTTGCTTACCTATATAGCTAAGATTTGAGTGACAACCAGTGGCTCGCTCGGGTTTTGGTGAAACATGGATCTTGGACCATTATATTCTTTTGAGGAAACATAGTTTTGAATATAATGCGAGTTTTCTTAATTGTTAAGTTTACTCTTTTATTGAACATCGTAACTTACCCTCTACCTATTTTGTTTCAGTAATGTCTAGCTCAAACAACACATTCTCCTTGAGATCCGTCCCTGAGAAGGACAAGCTAAATGGATCTAATTTTCTGGAATGGTATCGGAACCTGAGAATTGTTCTCAGGCAGGAGAAAAGGGACTATGTCCTTGATAAAGTTCTCCCCGAGAAGTACCGTGCCAATGCCCCGCAGGCAGAAAAGAATGCTTGGGATAAGCATTCAAATGATGTGGTCGATGTGACTTGTCTGATGCTGGCTACCATGAACTCAGATTTGCAGAAGCAATATGAGAACGTGGCGTCGCCCATCAAGATAATCACTAGCCTGAAAGCAATGTTTCAGGAGCAGACTCGAACTGAGAGATACCAGACGGTTAAATCTCTAGTTGAGTGTAAGCTACCAAGTGATGCTCCAGTAAGTCCCCACGTCATAAAGATGATGGGTTATATTGATAACTTGGGGAAACTGGACTGTCCCATTAGCCAAGAGTTGGCTACTGACATCATACTGCAGTCACTGCCGCCAAGCTATGATACGTTCATTGTGAACTATAATATGAACAGCTTGACGAAGACGTTGACTGAGTTACATGGCATGCTCAAGACAGCTGAGCCAAACATCAAGAAGGGTACTCCAAATGTGCTTATGGTACAAGGGGATAAAAAGTTTAAGAAACCCAGAAGAGACAAAGGAAAGGGCAGGGCCGTGCAGGTTGTGAACCAGGACAGACCTGCGCCTCCTCCTAAGCCCAAGACTGGCCCTTCTGATGCTGATAAGTGTCATTTCTGCAATGAGCCTGGGCATTGGAAGAGAAATTGCAAGAAATTCCTGGATGGTCTGAAAAACAAAAAGAAGACGTACGAGACGACTTCTCCAGGTCTTTATGTTATTGAAGTAAATGTTACTTCTACAGGTTCTAACTCGTGGGTATTAGATACCGGCTGTGGTGCTCATATTTGTACAAATGTGCAGGCACTAAGCAACAGTAGGACGCTGGGAAAAGGACAAGTGGAGGTGCGAGTCGGAAATGGAGCAAAGGTTGTTGCGTTTGCCGTGGGCACTTATCATTTGTCTTTGCCTTTGGGCCTGATTTTAGAATTAAACAATTGCTACTTTGTACCTGCGATAAGCAGAAACATCATTTCAGTTTCCTGTTTGGATTTGGAAGGATTTGATTTTTCTATTAAGAATAAATGTTGTTCTTTTAATCGCGATGGTATGTTTTATGGTAGCGGCCCATTAGAGAATGGGCTGTACGTTTTAAACCAATCAATGCCCGTTAATAACATAAATACTAAGCGTTTTAAGTCAAATGACTAAAACCCAACTTTTCTCTGGCACTGTCGTTTGGGTCACATAAACGAGAAACGCATACAGAAGCTCCATAGTGATGGGCTTTTGGGCTCATTTGATTATGAATCATGTGAGAAATGTGAAACTTGTTTGATGGGCAAAATGGCAAAAGCTCCTTTCAATAAACCAAATGAACGGGCCAGTGACTTATTGGGCCTAATACATACAGATGTCTGCGGCCCGATGAGCACAAGTGCTAGAGGAAACTATAACTACTTCATTACCTTTACTGATGATTTCAGTAGGTATGGCTATGTCTATCTAATGAGACACAAGTCGGAATCCTTTGAGAAATTTAAGGAATTCCAGAATGAAGTACAAAACCAACTTGGCAAAAGTATTAAAGCTCTTCGATCTGATCGTGGCGGAGAATACTTAAGCCAAGAGTTCAGTGATCATCTGAGAGAGTGTGGAATTGTTTCACAACTCACTCCTCCTGGAACACCCCAATGGAATGGAGTTTCCGAGAGGAGGAATCGGACCCTATTAGATATGGTTCGATCAATGATGAGTCATACAGGCCTTCTATTATCCTTTTGGGGATACGCTCTAGAAACATCTGCGTTTACACTAAACAGAGTCCCATCAAAATTAGTTGCAAAGACACCACATGAGATGTGGACTGGATATGTTCCAAGTCTGTTTTTTCTGAAAATTTGGGGTTGTGAGGCTTATGTAAAACGTTTAATATCCGATAAGCTTGCACCCAAATCTGATAAGTGCTTTTTCGTTGGTTATCCTAAAGAAACCAAGGAGTACTACTTCTACAACCGTTCTGAGAACAAAGTGTTTGTTGCTCGGGATTGTACTTTCCTTGAAAGAGAGTTTCTTCATAAGAAGAATAGTGGGAGTAAAGTACTACTCGAAGAAGTTCGAGAATCACAGGAGCCTGATCAACCTCATGAGGAAGAGCAGCAGGTGGAACTACAAGGTGTTGTGGAACCTGTGGAACCACAAGGAGTTGTGGAACCTGCACCTGTGATGCCTGAAGTTCGCAGATCCGGAAGGATTCGTCACGAACCTGAAAGATACTATGGATTTCTCGAGAATGACTGTGATGACCTGTTGATCATTGACAGTGACGAACCTACGAATTTCGAAGAAGCAATGTTGGGCCCAGACTCCGAAAAGTGGTTGGGAGCCGCTAGATCCAAAATGGGATCCATGTCAGAAAACCAAGTATGGTCCTTGGTATATTTACCCGATGGTGTAAAACCCATTGAGTGTAAATGGATCTTCAAGAAGAAGATTGACGTAGATGGGAATATCTAGATATTCAAAGCTAGATTGGTGGCTAAAGGTTTTAAACAAATTCATTGTATTGACTATGATGAGACCTATTCCCCAGTCGCTATGCTTAAATCCATTCGGATACTCCTAGCAACTGCCGCTTATTATGATTATGAGATATGGCAGATGGATGTGAAAACAGCTTTCCTTAACGGAATTCTGGAAGAGGATGTGTACATGACACAACCTGAAGGTTTCACAGATCCTAAGAATGCTGGGAAAGTATGCAAGCTTCATCGATACATTTATGGATTGAAGCAAGCGTCACGGAGTTGGAATCCTTGTTTTGATGAAGCGGTCAAAAAGTTTGACTTTATCAAGAACGAAGAGGAACCATGTGTATACAAGAAGACTAGTGGGAGCGAAGTTGCATTTCTCGTACTGTATGTAGACGACATACTCCTTCTCGGAAATGACGTTCCATTGCTTCAGTCTGTAAAGACTTGGCTTGGAAGTTGTTTTTCCATGAAAGACATGGGTGAAGCCGCGTACATTCTTGGAATAAGAATCAATAGAGATAGATTAAATAGTCTTATTAGATTGTGTCAAGACACTTATATAGATAAGGTCTTGCACAGATTCAGTATGCAGGATTCCAAGAAAGGTTTCACACCTATGTTACATGGCGTTACTCTTAGCAAGAAGCAGTGTCCCTCGACACAAGCTGAGCGAGAGCGAATGAATAGAATTCCTTATGCTTCGGCAGTAGGATCTATTATGTATGCCATGCTCTGTACTCGTCCAGATGTTGCTTGTGCCTTAAGCATGACGAGTAGATACCAATCTGATCCAGGTGAGTGTCACTGGACAGCAGTCAAGAATATCCTAAAGTATTTGAGAAATACTAAGGATAAGTTCTTGGTGTATGGAGGAGATGATGAGCTGGTCATAAGTGGATTCACTGATGCAAGTTTTCAGACGGACAAAGACGATTTCCGGTCTCAGTCTGGTTATGTCTTTTGTCTAAATGGCGGTGCAGTCAGTTGGAAAAGTTCCAAGCAGAGCACCGTAGCTGATTCCACTACTGAGGCTGAATACATTGCTGCTTCGGAAGCAGCGAAGGAAGCTGTTTGGATCAAGAAGTTCATGTCTGAACTTGGTGTGGTTCCTAGTATCTTAGAGCCTGTAGCATTGTATTGTGATAACAATGGAGCAATTGCTCAGGCGAAGGAACCAAGGTCACACCAGAAATCAAAACACATAGAGAGGAGATATCACTTAATTCATGATATAATTGATAGAGGAGATGTGAAGATCAGCAGAGTTCCAACGGATGAGAATGTCGCTGATCCTCTGACCAAGCCCCTCCCACGACCTAAGCATGAGAGTCATACTGCTGCTATAGGACTTAAGGAAATTAAGATGTGATCTTGATTTTAGTGGGAGTTGTCTTGTATTAAGTTATGTTTTGATGTTCATGTAATCATACTTTGGTTATTTTAATGAAATTTGATTTCAGTGTTATTTAAATGTGTTTAAATGATAGTCCCAAAATAATTTATGACATTCTATAGGTCATCAAGTTGAGGACTTGATCATGAAACCCTATGAGAATTAAATGACATAGATTATATTTGTCCCTGGTCGAGGTTGTTAAAGTGGAACACTAACAACCGCGTGAGACTAGCATGTGAGGTGACTGATGACTGAGTTTCATGGAGTCATTAATATGAGTATTAAAGTTAATGACATAGATATATGTTAGAGAACATATGATCGGACATGACCCGCTAATGAGAACTCTACAGGATAATTAAGTGTCATAAGAGGTTCTCAATACGACTATAGAGTATAGTCCTTAGACCTGAGTTCATCATGATTTCTTACATATGAATTGGTCCGCTTTGACTCTGTCAAACGTTATCCGTAACAGGTGACTATAAAGGCATTGATTGGGTGTATCATGAAGTGTGTGAAGGAACAGGGATGGAACAAGATGGGATTTGTCCCTCCTGTAAAGCAGGAGATAAATATCTCAGGGCCCATCGAAGATTTGATACTGAGGAATGTGTGGCCGCACTCGAACGAACTGAATGTCAGTTGTTTGTATTGTCAGTATAAATCGGAGTTCGATGAACATGATTTTGGTTGAATAAGGATGACACGGATCTTGCCTTATGCCATGTCGAGATATAGAGACGAAGGGATTGTTGGAATAGTTGATTCCAGTACAAGTGGGAGATTGTTGGGAATGTCCTGAAATCACACTTGTATTCACTCTAGAGATGGTTGTACTGTCGAGATTAGACATTCATATGATACTAGGTGGTCATAACGTTTTGCTAGAAACCAATGATGATCTATGAGTTATGAACTCATTGCTAGTATTATATGATCCTACAGGGTCACACACCTAAGCAAATTGGATTCACTTTATATGGGGATGATCATTAATGTAATGATCTAAATGATGTGTATTTGATGCACATTATTTTCATGTTTTAAATAGTGTGTCGATCGACACAAGTATGTTGTGTCGATCGACACGTGCTGCTGACAGAAATAAAGATTTCGGTTTAATGACTTAATTGATTCTGAATCGGTTCAGGATCAATTAGGTTTTCTCCAGGGCCTATATAAGGAGTTATAAAGGCACGACCTGGACTCAAGGGTTTAGAGAAAAACTTCCTGGCAGCCACTTTAAAACGCAAAAACTCCCGAGAGATCCGATCTACCGGCACTAGCATCCCGGCGGATTCCAGTTTGTGTGCGTGTGGACTATCAGTAGAGGCACTGCGATTGAAGTGCTCAGAATCTCGAATCCCTGATCATAACTCCGCTGCAAAACTCCAGGTATATTCGAGATCCGTTCTATCAGATTGATTGTTTACAAACCCTAGATCCTAGGAAAAGGAATTATCACTAGGTTGATTAATAGAGATTAATCCGGTAAAACCTGAGTAAATTACTACAGTAAAATCCAAGGACGTTGGGTTTATTTGCCCGATGGAACGTCTAAATATTGGTTCCCTTCTGCGACCTCGATCTGCGGTTGCGAGGTCTCGTAGCAGCGCATCTAACGTCGCTTGTAGGCCAGTTAAGAACGCAGGAATCACTGTTGCAGGAGTTTCAGGAATGATTGTGTCGTCGGTGTTGTCACGACGCTGCTGGTCGGCGATGCGTCATTCTTCGGCTATACGTTGCTCTTCGGCAACGCGTCGTTGTTCGGTGATGCGTCGTTCTTCGGCGACGCGTTGCTCTTCGGCGACACGTTGCTCTCGGCAGTGAGTTGTTGATTGTCTCCCGTAGCCATCGTAAGCTCGGTCGTTCGTAAACTTTCTCGAGTAAGAAAATCTCAGAGTTCCCCTTAGTCGGCGCCAAATTGTGGGAGTCAAAACTAACACAAATAGATTTGTCAAGGGTTTGTGAAGGGAAAGAGATCTCTAGGTTAAAGCTCAAGAACGTAAGTTGCGATAGCTGTAAAGAAAGCTTTTATTGATGTTTGTGTAACAAGTTGCGGATCCCCTTTATAGGAGATGTTTACAAGTATATATAGTTTTATACTAGGTCCGTTAGGTCGGCTAGGTCTGCTAGGTCGGCTAGGTCCTCTTCCTTGGAGATTAGGAAAACTTCCTGATTCTGCGGGATCTTTGCTTATCCTCTGATAATGTTTGTTGGGCTTTGCTAGCGAGCTTGCAAGATCCTCCAAGTAGTTTGGGCCTAGCCCACCTCATCTTCAGTGCTGACCCGACCTTACCAGGCTTGACACATTTTGTTCACACTTGGACTTGTTAGCTCCGTTGCTTCGTTAGCTCCGCTGTTCATTCTGTGAATTCACCTTGCGGAGCTCGTCAGTCGATCTCGTTCACCTCGCAGGGCTTGCTAGTCCTCGTACTTAGTTATTGCGGACATTGGTCCTAGAGAGGCGGGATATGACCCCAACAGTTAATTGGCTTAATTAATTAATAGTTGCAACCACTTATAAATTATTATTTTTTAAAACAATTTCTCATTTAAAATTAAGAAAATTGCAATTAATCAAAGTCACATACGAAAGCTAATAATTTTAGTATCAATTAAACCACAAACGATACAAGGATATATAATATCAATTATCAAAATTGATATAATTATATAACATCATTTGTTATAAGTGGCACAAATATTATCATCATTTATATAATTGATGTAATAAATTTACATCATTTTTTACAAATGACACATATTAACATCAGTTATAACAACCGATGAAAATATTTGTATCGGTCTTTTAAACCGACACAATATATTTGCATCACCACTTTCAGAGTCACTTGTATAATTGAAGTTAATTTTGTTTGCATCAATTATAATTGATGCAAATCTACAAAATAAATGATACAATATGCCTAAGTTTTTGTAGTGTAATTATTTATTATTACTTTTTGACTTATTTTTTTGTTTTCCAATAATTATATTAACTACATCACACTAGTTTTTTCTTTCTAATTGTTTTAAAAACTATTTAATCACTTAGTAAAACGTAAAAGCATAAAGTTAAATGTAGAAAATCAATCTTTCAATAACAAGGAAAAAACCCAAAAAATCAATATTTCAAAAACAGAGGGAATATTGTTTAAGATACAATATAAATAAGGTTGATCATGAATATATATATTTATATATTCTAATTCAACCTTATTAAGCCTAGATCCAAAAAAAAAAAATATAAGTTAAAAATGTAGCTCAATTATATATGAATTATCCTATAACCGTCGAATTGCAAATATGTGTTTGGATTCAAATTATATATATCAATAAATTCTTCACCTTAACTTGAATGAATCCTACTAGATGCATCATTATAAATTACAAATGCCACATGTACCAAGATTTTCTTTTGCCTCATATGTCCCATATATAAGGCGACTAATATCTTGTAACATTATTGGGATTTGAAAAGTTTCAGGAAAAAAAAAAAACATTATTGGAACTTGATATGAATAACCGACTTAGTAAACAGAACAGATCAACAAAACTTTGTGCTATCACAAACAAAGTGCGATTATAGAATCAAAACATATCCACATATATATTCTATTACTGGCAAATTTCGAACTCTAACCGTAAAGCCAGAGAATTAACGATGAGATGTCTTGTAATACTTGAGATCTTCAAAATGAGCTGTAGTCTTCATGTTAATTTGTCTCTTAACACTTAGTTCAACAATGCTGCAGTATCAACAAGGTAATTTGACTTTCTCAAGAAAAAAACAAGAGGTAATTTGGGATCAACTAATTTGTCTATTTTATTAGGAAAACGTACTAGCATAAGATTGTTGGGGAGCACATGGTTCTTAATAGAAGTACAGTTCGATGAGAAACAATGTCTCTCTGAAAGCATCACAAGACTGTGTAATTTTGCTGTATGATATTGGGAAATGAGCTTTTAACCCAAAACATCATCATTTTTGGTGCATGCGAAACTACCCTCAGCGTCATTTTTGTATTATAAATCTGTGACTTAAATATTCGTAGTTTTCATTAGGAATAAATAACTAGTATTCTTGGGATTATTAAAACACTTCATATCTAAATAATTGAAATTTGACAGGTCTAATGTCATCATGCCTCGCACTCCACTCGTCTTGTTTTCTGGCTTTACTGATATACAACTTTATTTAACCCCAGAAATATACCAAAAACTATTTAAAAAGGACAATATATATTTAAAGAGTAAAATACAACATACATATGCAAAAAAAAAACAAAAACAAATTTACGTAATATACTTATTATAATATGACTCGGTCAACTTATTACATATTTTCCTGATAACTAAAATCGACATGCCATGCCACCTTTTCTATTTGTAAGGTACAATACAATAGTGATTCGTATGTCTTTAGTTATATAAATTGAAGTTACTTAAAAAAAAAATTGAAGTTTTTTTTTAAAAGACTTTATAAATTGAAGTTCATGCGATTTTTTTTATTGTGAATGTACAAGCTGTAATTATACAACTTTTGTTGTAGTTTACATAACAAATTTGATACGATGATATATCTTAAAATTTTTGTGCCGCAGTAAAATAATATTGAGAATTTTTATGATATGCTAATATTGGCATGTCACTTTACAGTAATGCTATCGTTTAAAAATCTTTACAAAAATGCCATCTTTTTTTTTAACTTAACTTTTATATTTTTTGGGTTTGGATTAACTATTTTATATTTAGGGTATAGTTTTACGGTGTAGAGTTTAGGATTTGGATTATGAGAAAGAGAATTTTTTTTTGTCTTTTCTATAAAAGGTGGAATGTTTGCAATAAATTTTCAAGTGTGACATATTTGAAAAAAAAATTTCAAAAGTGGCATATTTGTAATTCTCCTTAAAATATTTGGCTAGATCGCTGCTCATCTTATTATATAAAGTTTGATGCGTCAAACATAATAATTAACACGATCGTGACACGTGTCAATCGGTCAGTTAAGATTTTGACACATGTTAAAAAAAAAATTCACCAATTAGATTTTGCCACCTATATCACACAAATCTTATTTTTCTTTTCTTATATTCTTTTATTAAGTAGATTATTAAAATCAACATATATTAAGGTTGTCAATTAATCTTTTATCAGTAATTCATTAAAATAATTAGTGGATAAATATGGTTATTTTTTAAAATTTATTTTTGTTATATGTCTTGGTTTTATTTTGAAAATTTTTCATGATATGTTACTTTACAGTTATGCCATCGTTTAAAAATGCTACTTTTTTATTTTTTTGGGTTTGGGTTAACTATTTTATATTTAGGGTATAGTTTTTGGAGGTAAGGTTTATGGTTTGGGTTTTGATTCTTTCGTGAAAGAGAGAATTTTTTAATAATGATTTTGTCTTTCTCTATAAAATGTGACATGTTTGCAATAAATTTTCAAATGTAACATATTTGAAAAAAATATTTTCAAATGTGGCATATTTGTAATTTCCCCTTTATTTTGTGTTCGTGTAACCACTAGATGAAATAAGTTTTAAGATAGTCTTATAAGAATATTAATTAATACACATGTAGAAAAAAATTGAGTTCAAGTAGACTTAGGTTTACATACCCAAACCTTCATGAATTACAATATTTTACCCTTATATAACAAGATTTTGTGTTCTCTCAATCTTTTCACCAAACAATTTTAAATATCTCTTCCACAGGTTTTAGTTAAATTTTTTCATTAGAAAAAAAAAACATCGATTACTCTCTTATTCGATAGGTTAGATAGATTACGACGATATATTTTATTTTGTGAGATTAATAAGAAAATTTTAACTCATTTGTTATTATTATTGTTTACAACATAGATATCATCACATTAATAAAAACTCAACAAAAAAGCCAAATATTATAATGTTTTTAAAACAGATTATAAGATTTTAAAACATATTATAAAGTTTGAGAAATTTTGAGTTATGCCACTCTTCCCATGCCACTTTTCAATTATGCCACTGTATTACAATCATGCCACTGTTTGAAAATAATTACCAGCGTGCCACTGTTCACTTAAATGAAAAAAAAAACATATCTATTTTTCTCTCTCATCTCTCTCACGCTCATCTCCCAGATCCAAATTTTTTTTTCTCATCCAAATTTCGTTTTTTCTATCACTGAATTCGATTCTCGTCATCTCTAATTTTACTATCTCTGATCTCTGTCTCGATTTTCGCTAAGAAGATTTGAGAAGACGAGAAGATTTGAGAAGATTTCCGCTAAGATTCGAGCAGATTTAGGAAGAAGAAGAAGAAGAAGAATATCTCAAAGTAAATTCAAACACAAGCGACTGTAAATTTCCGAGTTTGGATTAACTATTATGCATTTAGGGTACAGATTTTTTTTTTGGGGGGGGGGGGGGAGATGGGGGTAGGGTTTTGCCTTTACTTTATAAAACTGTAAAAAAATCTTATAAAATTGTTAAAAAAATTATAAAGTTTTTAAAAAGTTTAGTAAAACTGTTATAAAACCTTATAAAACTATTTAAAAACCGTGTAAAACTGTTTATAAGGTTTTTGTAAGGTTTTATAAGGTTTTTGTAAAGTTTTATAAGGTTTTTAAACAGTTTTATAAGGTTTTTTTACAGTTTTATAAAGCCTTATAAAAACCTTATAAACCTTTTAAAACCTTATAAACCTTTTAAAATCATTATAAAACTTTACAAAAACCTTATAAATTATTAAACTGTTTAGTTTTTAAGGATATGTAAAAAAGTCTTATAAAACTGTTTAAAAACTTTATAAAAACGGGAAAACCCTAAAAATAACCAAAACCTAGATTTGACCAAAAAAAACCAAAATCCAGATCTGACAAAAAAATAACCAAAACCCAGATCTGAACAAAAATCTAATCAAAAGCTCAAATTTGTAACCCAAATCGAATAAAAAGCTTAGATTCGTAACCAAAATCCAATCAAAAACTCAAATTTGTAACCAAAATCGAATTTTAAAAAACAAAATTCATGGATTAAACCTGTTCTTCGTCTTCTTCTTCGTCGTCGTCGTCTTCTTCTTCCTAGATCTAGCTATGGAATCATACAAATATCGGATCCAGAAACTCAATCGAATGAATTCAAATCCTCGTTTCGATCTGAGAAATGTAATCGATCTACCATTAACGAGGAATCTACACAGATCGATGAATACGAAATGCTAAAAGCAGTGAAATCAATCCGCCATTAACGATGTGGATCTGGGCGTGAGAGAGATGAGAGATGAGAGAGAAAGTGATTTTTTTTCCATTAAGTCAGTGAACAGTAGCATGCTCGTAATGATTTGTGAACAGTGGCATATTTGATTAATTTTTGCCATGTGTGGCATATTTGCAATTGCCCCATAAAGTTTTTTTAAACAGGGTTATAAGGTTTATACTACTTAAAAAAAAAAATCTTATAACGCTTTTAAAAAACCATATAGCCTTTGTTTTTTTAAAAGGTGGCACGTTCACAATTGTGCATGTAATGGTGACATGATTAAAAAAAAAAATTATAAGTTACATTTTTGAAATTGTTCAAACAACTTAATAATAGTGAGGTTTTTCTATTAGTGGATTTTTGCTTTTCGTGGTTTGGGTTTTTAACATGATATAAAATTGAAAATTTCAAACAAGAATATGCAAAGAATTCAACATGATTTAATAATAAAAAGATAGAGTAGCGAAATAGTTAAAAGTAAATTACTTCAAACATTCAAATATGAATAGAAAAAATTAATTATTTTGAAAAGACGTGATCATATTTAATTGAAAATAAAATAAGAAAAAATCAAAATAGAAATACAATTGTTAACTTAATTTAATATCAATGTTTTCAACTTTATTTTGTTTAATTTCATACTGGTTATAAAGTATTTTCTCAAAAAACCCGCATATATGCGGGTCCTTTACCTAGTATGTAATAATATAATTTTAATATTGTGTTTTGCATGATAGATGGCAGATAAAAATTTATGTTAGTTGTAAATTGTAATATTCATAAGATACATGGAGGAATTTATCTTGCTTTCGTTCCTCTTGTGTATTAATTGTAATATCTAATATTAATATACGTTGAATAGGTGTTCGAAATATCTGAAAACTTTTGTTGGCTTGATGACGCAGGAAAAATGCTATATTTTTGTTTTATTATATTACTGTGGATCGAGTCCTCCATGCAGCTAGATTGGTTCACTATGAAATCTGTTTCTACGTCTTCGTGACACAAAGTAGGGAAAACAGTGAAAATATCATATTGTTATAAATCATAGTGGATTGTCATAACTAGTTCTGGTCCGTTTACGGCCCATTAACACTTAGTCTTTAGGCCGGTTTAATGAATCCTAGTTGAATTAGGATTTTCCTTTTATGTACTTTCCTTTTCCCATTAGGAAAAGGAATTTTCCTTTTCTCTCTTGTAATAATCCTATATAAAGGATCTTATGATTAATGAATAAACACAATCTTCCCCATTCGTTCTCTTGATTCACAACACGTTATCAGCACGAGTTGCTCCCTAAACCCTAAAAACACAAAAAACGCGATTACTGTTCATCGTTACTATTCATCGTACTGTTCATCGCGTACTGTTCATCGCGCACTATTCATCGCGCACTGTTCATCGACGATTACTGTTCATCGACGATTACTGTTCATCCGGCGTTACTGTTCAAATCATAGTTCATACAGCCTTTAAGGTTACGGCGAACTAGAAGAAAGTTCATACAGCCTATCAACGGTTACGGCGAACTAGAAGACTCACGGAGGTTAAGGTAAACAATAAGAAACCCTAATCTAAAGAACCTAGATTCATGATAATCTTAGAAACCCTAATCTAAATCATGCTTGTTATTGTTATTGCTTGCTTGATTGTGTTTATTGATTCATGATTCGTAATCACTTGAAACCCTAACTTGAAACCCTAACCTAATTCAATTAAAATCCAAACCGATTGCATGATCTGTACCCGTGTCGATCGACACTAGTTTTATGTCGATCGACACGTAAACTTCTGCCTGAATTTGTTGTTTGAATTAAACTGTGTCGATCGACACAAATCACCCGTCGATCGACAGTAAACACTCTGTCCAAATTTGGTTGCATATTTATTTGAACTCGTTTGTTTGTTTGCTTGTTTGGATTGATTCGTTGATTGATAAACATGAAACTGAAACTGATTGCATCATATAGACATAACATGCTTGATTAAAATCCGGTCATATCATCATACGGTTTAGAATTTGAATACTAGGCTTGCATCATGAGCATATAAAACATTATGTTAGGTTGTTAAACATAAAAATCTGGTTTCATAAGCATCATGCATCCGTACCCGTTTATATAAGCACCCATGACCTATTTTGCATCAAATGCATAAACTTTAAAATCTTATAGTTCTTAGAGAATAGGATGAATGTTTTCAGATGTCGAAAATCAACAATTTGGATTATGCTGCCCTCAATCTCTCTGGAGACAATTACTTACAGTGGGCGTTGGATACTAAGATAAATCTAAAGTCTAAAGGACTTGGCGAATGTATCATTGAGGATAATAATGAGAATGAAAGGAATCGATACAGAACGATATCGATCATTCGTCATCATCTTGTTGAGGGTCTCAAGGATCAATACCTAACCATTGAGAACCCTTTGGACCTTTGGAAAGAATTAAAGATAAGATATGACCACCATAGAACGGTGTTGTTACCAAAGGCCAATTATGATTGGAGGAATCTCAGGTTCCAGGACTTCAAGTCCGTGGAAGAATATAACTCGGCTATGTTCAGAATAGTTTCTCAATTGAGACTATGTGGTGAGAAGGTAACTGAGAAAGACATGTTGGAAAAGACCTTCTCCACCTTTCACATTAATAACGTGTTGCTTCAACAGCAATACCGTGAAAGAGGTTTTGAGACATACTCAAAGCTTATAGCATGTCTATTACTAGCCAAGGAGAATAATACACTGCTAATGAGAAACAGTGAGATGAGACCTCCTGGATCAGCCCCACTTCCTGAAGCGAATGTGGCCACAGATGAAAAGAAAGAAATTAACCACGTCCAAAGTGATTATAGACATCGTGGTCGTGGACGTGGGGGTAGATGGCAAGGACGTGGCCGTGGCCATTTTAATCCATACGGCCGAGGTCAGGGCCGAGGCCACGGATTCCATAACGATCATTCTAACCGCGGGCGAGGACGAGGACGCGGATACCGAACTGACTATGATCGTAATAACCGTGGTATTACTTCTCAACCACGAGAATCAAACCCAAAATCAGTTTGCCATCGATGTGGAATGAGTAATCATTGGGCTAAGACATGTAGGACTCCCAAGCATCTGGTTGAACTCTATCAAGAGAGCCTTAAAGGGAAGAATCCAGAAACTCATATGATCCAGCATGATAATGAAGGAGATTTCGATCATGAGCAAGATGACTTGATGAATTTTGAAACCTCAGATATACTTAAGTGATTGATTTTGATTTTCTGTTTTGGTGTTTTGTGTTTTGCTTGTTTTACGTTTTACACTTTATACTTTGGTTTTGTGTTATTGCTTTCTATTAAACTTTATGGAATGAAAGAGTGTTATTTAAAAGTATCTATTGTTATCTCTTTTGAAGTATGAACGATATGGATGTGTTCATTGTGGATAGTGGATCAAGCCACTCGATATTAAGAGATAAGAGATACTTCATTGATCTTACACTTAAAAAGGCAAATGTAACCACAATTGCGGGTATAGCAAATTTAATTGAAGGCCACGGTCAAGCCCATATTTTATTACCTAAGGGCACGCATCTAGAAATTTCTAATGCGTTATATTCACCTAGTTCAAAGAGAAGTCTATTGAGCTTTAAAGACATTCGAATGAATGGTCTTCATGTTGAAACTAAGGACGAGAATAACAAAGAATTCCTTCAAATCTTTGAAACCGTCCATGGCTATAAGAAAGTCCTAGAGACTATACCTGCTATTTCTGTGGGCCTTTATTGTGCTAAGATCGGAATGATAGAAGTAAATGCTATGGTAAACAAAGAGTTTACTGAGAATTTCACTTTTTGGCATAACCGGCTTGGCCATCCCGGTGCTAACATGATGCGAAAGATATTAGCAAGTACTAATGGGCACACCTTGAAAGAAAGGAGAGTTATCCCAAAGAATCTCACGTGTGAAGCATGTTCACTAGGGAAACTCATTACTAGGCCATCACCAATCAAAGTAACTAAGGAAACGATAAATTTTCTGGAAAGAATTCAAGGAGACATATGCGGACCAATACACCCACCTTGTGGGACGTTTAGATATTTTATGGTCCTTATTGATGCATCCACGAGATGGTCACATGTCTGCCTATTATCAACTAGAAATGTGGCATTTGCAAGATTGCTTGCCCAGCTCATACGTTTAAGAGCACACTTTCCAGATTTTCCTTTAAAGACTATACGTCTTGACAATGCTGGTGAATTTACGTCCCAAGCGTTTAACGATTATTGTATGTCCATGGGGGTAAGTGTTGAATATTCTGTGGCACATGTACATACACAAAACGGTTTGGCTGAATCGTTTATTAAACGCATACAGTTGATTGCTAGACCGTTGCTAATGAGATCAAAACTCCCGGTCTCAGCTTGGGGACATGCAGTTTTACATGCAGCAGAGCTAATTCGTATCAGGCCATCTAGTGAACATAAATATTCCCCATCACAGTTAATAACGGGTCAAGAGCCAGACATATCCCATCTTAAAACATTCGGATGTTCCGTTTATGTGCCTATTGCACCACCACAGAGAACAAAGATGGGACCTCAAAGGAGGATGGGGATATATGTTGGATATGATTCTCCTACTATCATTAAGTACCTTGAGCCAACCACGGGTGATTTGTTTAAGGCCAGGTACGCAGATTGTTATTTTGACGAATCTGTCTATCCAACATTAGGAGGAGATAACAGACTGGTAAAGGAAATTATATGGAATCAAACGTCCTTAAAATGGCAAGATCCTCGGACTCAAGAATGTGAATTAGAAGTCCAAAAGATTATACATTTACAAAAGCTAGCTAATCAATTGCCAGATTCCTTTGCTGACCCGAAAAGAGTAACTAAGTCTTACATACCAGCTGTTAATGCACCGATTAGAATTGATGTTCAAGAGGGACACAATCAAGTTGCTACAGAATCTAAACCACACTCAAAACGTGGCCGGCCAATAGGTTCCAAAGATAAGAATCCTCGGAAAAGAAAGAAAGGTGCTGAAATCGTGGTTGAGGAATCTGATGGAACCCCAGACATAACTGAACCGATAGTTCCAAGCAATGAGACTCGGGACGCCGAGTTTCATGGTTCTGACGTTCCTGAAAATAATGAGATCTCAATGAATTATGTTATGTCTGGAATACAATGGAATAGAAAGTGTGTGGAAATCGATGATATATTTGCTTTTAAGGTAGCACTTGAACTTATGGAGGATCTAGAACCCACGTCGATATATGAATGCACTCAGAGTGAAAATTGGACTAAATGGAAAGAAGCTATAAACGTGGAGTTGAATTCTTTAAGGAAAAGGGATGTCTTTGGTCCAATAATTCGGACACCCTATGAGATTAAACCAGTTGGACATAAATGGGTCTTTGTGAGGAAAAGAAATGAACATGGTGAAATCGTGAGATATAAAGCACGGCTTGTTGCACAAGGATTCTCACAGAGACCAGGAATAGATTATGAGGAGACATACTCCCCTGTGGTGGATGCTACAACTTTTAGATTTTTGATAAGTCTGGCTATAAGAGAAAAGTTGGATATGCGGTTAATGGACGTTGTAACTGCATACTTATATGGTCCACTGGATAATGAGATTTATATGAGATTACCAGAGGGTATTGAGCTCAAAGATAAGAAAGGTTCTCGAGAACAACACTGCATAAGGCTGAACAAATCCCTTTATGGACTGAAGCAAAGTGGGCGTATGTGGTACAATAGATTGAGTGAGTACTTAGTCAAAGAAGGCTATAAGAATGATCCCATCAGTCCATGTATTTTTATAAAAAAGTTTGCAAACAAAGGGTTTGTTATCATAGCAGTTTACGTGGATGATTTGAACATCCTTGAAACCCCTGGTGAAATCGTCCAAACAGTTGAATGCCTCAAGAAAGAATTTGAGATGAAAGACCTAGGCAAAACTAAGTTCTGTTTGGGATTGCAACTTGAGTACATAAATGATGGAATCCTTGTGCATCAAATGGCATATACTGAAAAGGTACTCAAGCGTTTTAATATGGATCAATGTCACCCATTGTCCAGCCCAATGGTGGTGAGATCTCTTGATCTAGAAAAGGATCCGTTTGGTCCTAAGAGAGACTCTGAAGAAGTCCTTGGTCCCGAAGTGCCATATCTCAGTGCCATAGGAGCTTTAATGTATCTGGCAAGCCACACTAGGCCAGATATATGTTTTGCCGTGAATTTATTATCAAGATTTAGCTCATGTCCGACCCAAAGGCACTGGGACGGGATAAAACATATTCTTCGTTACCTACAAGGAACGAAAGACTTGGGTCTATTTTATACTAACCAATCTAAGGACGGTTTAGTTGGTTTTGCTGATGCAGGTTATCTTTCAGATCCTCATAATGCACGGTCCCAGACAGGTTATGTGTTTACTCATGGAGGAACTGCAATATCTTGGCGGTCAATGAAGCAGGCCATTGCAGCTACATCTTCTAATCATTCAGAGATATTGGCAATTCATGAGGCTAGTCGTGAGTGTGTTTGGTTAAGGCTGATGACCCAGCACATAAGAGTGGATTGTGGAATGGCCGAAGGTAAGCAGGAATCAACGGTCTTGTTCGAGGACAATGCAGCGTGTATAGCTCAACTTAAGGATGGATACATCAAAGGTGATAGGACGAAGCACATTCTGCCAAAATTCTTCTTCACATCCGATCTACAGAAAGATGGAGAAATTCAAGTGCAACAAGTACGATCAAGTGAGAATTCAGCAGACCTATTCACCAAGTCACTTCCAACCTCAACGTTCAAGAAACTTACTTATCAGATTGGAATGCGTCGTTTGAAAGACTTGCAGTGAGGTTCAGAACAGGGGGAGTAATACGTGTTGTACTCTTTTTCCTTCACCACGGTTTTGTCCCAAAATGGGTTTTACTTGGTAAGGTTTTAATGAGGCAACATCCAAAGCGTATTACAAGCCCATTAGAGTTATGACATCCAAGGGGGAGTGTTATAAATCATAGTGGATTGTCATAACTAGTTCTGGTCCGTTTACGGCCCATTAACACTTAGTCTTTAGGCCGGTTTAATGAATCCTAGTTGAATTAGGATTTTCCTTTTATGTACTTTCCTTTTCCCATTAGGAAAAGGAATTTTCCTTTTCTCTCTTGTAATAATCCTATATAAAGGATCTTATGATTAATGAATAAACACAATCTTCCCCATTCGTTCTCTTGATTCACAACACATATATATATATATATATATTATTATATAGTTTAATGCATCAAACATAATAATTAACACGATCGTGACACGTGTCAATCGGTCGATTTAGGTTTTAAAATATATAAATTATTTTTCCAATTAGATAACATATAACAAATTTGATTATATTTTTAAAATTAAAGTAACTAATTGATAAACATGAATGTATACATGAGCAATATCCCAATCTTATTTTATTATAAAAAAATATATGTATTTAGTATTTATGTATTCCAAGAATAAATAAATCCTACTTTGATTTGTAATTGTCATATCCGATTCTATTAATCGTGAGCAATGTCTTAAACTTATTATATATATAAAAAATATATCTTCATGTATTTCAAGAATAAATAAATCCTACTTCAATTTGTAATTGTCATATCTGATTCTTCACAACTTTATTTAAAATATAAGATATGCATTCACTTTCAAAACTGTAACAATTTTGTCAAACTAAAAGATATGCATGTGGATTTATACGGTATTCTCATAACTTTTAAATTATGATTTGGTCGTATTACATCTGCCTAACTATACTTTTTTTCCTTAGATGCAATCGGATATATTTAAGATATGAAAAAATCATGTTCGTACGTACAATACATCGACTACATCAACTTTGACTTTATTGTTGGAAAGGTATGTTCTCATTCTAATTGACTTGTTGTTTGTGACATGAAGGTTTGGTTTTTACTTTACATTTTTTTTGTTTTTCTCCCATTACAATAAGCATTAACTAATTAAATTTACAATTCATGTAAATTCCACTATTACATGTAATAGTTACATGCATATATTATTGTTTCATGATATTGAATCTATTAGTATTGTTTTCTTTCAATAAGTAGTGGAATCTAAATACCAGTAACGATATGCATCGAACAAGCAAAACAATTTGAAGAAAAATATTGTGGCATTAAAAGAAATAACATTGTCTTGATTATGATAAGTGTTTTGATTAAGATGTATGAATGTGCAATTAGTTTATCAGCATTTTCTTCAACTAATTTTTTTTTAAATCAAGATTTTGATTTAGTTATTACGTTTCGAAAAAGGTATGCAATAGTATCTTTTCCCCTTACAATTTGCTGGATATTTTTGGACAAATACAATTTATTAATTAAATAAATCTATCAAACTAATTTTGTATTGTATTCAATTAATTATGATAGACCATCATTCAACGAATAACAGCCGTCGGTCTAAAATTAAGCATTCAATTAATGATATTTGGAAATTTTTCTCATATTCTAAACTTGAGGTACTATAACTATTTTTTAATTAATTAATTAATTCTTACATGAAGTTTTTATTCAAACCAAACTCGTGCAACGCACGGGTCCTTCATCTATCTAGTATATATATATATATATTAAATACATTAAATGTTATCATGCTCTTAGAATTTTACTCTCTATATATAACTCTTAGAATTTTAAAATTATATACGCGCATTATGTTGGTTTTATTATATGAACGTTGAGATTCGATGTGGATTTAGAAAGAGAATGGTAGACCTCTCCCTGATGAGGATCTGCCTCCTTAATTATCTAAACCAATATGTAGCCAATCAATCGATGGCCTAAAATGTCCACGCCAATATCACCAAGAGAAGAGAAAATTACTCAAATCCCATGGAACTATGGTTATGTGACTAGAATACCATATATCTTTCAAAAATTACTTAAATCTTTTCACATCTCTAGTAAATTACGATAAACACCCTTGATTAGTTTTTTCTTAATTGATGACATGGCCGCTGATTTAGATAACTCAGCCGTGTCATTTAGATAACTCAGCCATACCCTAAAATCATTTATATAAGATTTAAAACTTACAAAATTATAATTAAGCTCATTTTATTAATATAAAATGAATATAAATCAACTGAACGTGTATAGTTTCTTCAATTTATACAACTAAATGTGTATAAAATCGAAAATGTAATCTAACTTGATCTTGAGATATATGTTGTGTTACAAGTACTTCAAACTTTACCTTTGATTAGTTTTTCTTAAATTGAAATTATTAATGGCTGAGTTATGTGTTTGTTTGGCGGCTGACTTACCGATATTTCATGTCATCAGTTCCGATTTTCCATGTCATCAGCTCTTATTTTCCATGTCATCTCATTTAGATAACTCAGCCGTGTCATTTAGATAACCTAGCCGTGTCATTTAGATAACTCATCCTAAAATCATTTATATAAGATTTAAGACTTACAAAATTATAATTAATATAAAATGAATATAAATCAAGTGAATGTGTATAGTTTCTTCAATTTATACAATTTATACAACTGAATGTGTAAACTCAGAACGTTTAAGTGTTATAACTCAAAGGAAAAAAAGAAAAAAACCACAAACTTTCTCAACTGTCTTCTCCGTTTAACTTCTCCGTTTAAGATTCTTTCGAAATCAACATTGTTTCTTTCCTCGTGATCGTCTTCTCTCCGCAATCGAAATCGTCTTCCCTCGTGATTGTCTTCTCTCCGCAATCGAAATCGTCTTCCCTCGTACTCGTATTCGTCTTCTCTAATCGGCTGTAATCGTCTTTGAAAGGTAGGTTGTTGTGTTGTGTCTGAGTTAGGGTTTTTTTGTGGCTAAGTTATCAATTATATTGTGGCTGAATTTGGGTTTTTTGCGGCTGAGTTAAAAATTAAGTTATGGCTGAGTTATAAATTGTGTCTGAGTTAGGGTTTTTTGCGGCTGAGTTATAAATTATGTTGTGGCTGAGTTATGGTTATATTGCGGCTGAGTTATATATTATGTTTTGGCTGAGTTAGTATTGCGGCTGAGTTATTTAAGTCTTGTGTGATCAGATGGAATAACATCAAGCACCTGATTACCCTAGAAGATCAAGACGCGCTGCCAATCTAGAAAATAGAGCGCTTAATCACTATTCCTATATGGGAGATTTTGGTTTTGTTAAAGATCAATTAGGACTTGAGGTGTGGGAAGAACTGAAGAAGTTTCTTGTTGGAATAATTGCTAAGCTATTTGAAGGAAAATACGGGTGGTCTGCTAGGACTGTACACTATCTACTGTGTTGACAGCTGTATGTAAAGAAGAAGGAGATTTGGTGTGTGGTTGGTGATCAACCTATCAGGTTTAGCTTACTCGAGTTTGGTGAGATCACTGGGTTAAACACAGATCAAGTGCCATTAGAAAGTATTGAACCTGACCAATACAGAGAGTTCTGGGAGGAGTTGAATGTGCTGCATGGGTTTGGACCCAAGCCTGATGAACTGAGGGCAGCTGTAAAAGGTTGTCTGGCCTGGAGTTTTGAAAAGCGTAAATGGTTAGGGCTGTTAGTTCTTCAAGCCATGGGAATTTATGCTTTGCATCATAATTCTAGGACACCGTTTGAAACAGAAATAAGAGTATTCGATGATCGAGCCATGATGACTTATCCATGGGGTCGGGCTGCATTTGAAGCTCTTGTTGGTAGTATAAAGTCATTGAATCCAGGAGGAAAGACATACTACATCAACGGCTTGAGTTACGCTTTATTGGCTTGGTCATATGAAATTGTCAGTTGCTTTCGAGAGCGTTTTGGCAAACTAGTCGGTGAGGAAGAAGAAGTTCCGCTTCTTCGATGGGATGCAACGCGGACACGTGCAAGTTTTGATAGTGTCCTGAAGAAGGAGATTAAAGACCATGGTCATGTAAGGTTTTAGGCTGAGTTATTTTTTATTTGATGGCTAAGTTATTCTTTATTTGATGGCTGCGTTATTATTTATTTTACGGCTGAGTTATTATTTATGTGATGGCTGAGTTATGGTAATTTGATGGTTGAGTTATTCTTTGTTTGATGGCTGAGTTATTCTTTGTTTGATGGCTGAGTTATTCTTTTTACGGCTGAATTATGATTATTCGATGGCTGAGTTATGAGTTACTGTTGTAGGTGCGTGTGAGGCATATGGTTTCAAAGGAGTTTGTAAAAGACATGTTTCCTCAGTGGCCGGGTCAAGACGATGACCGACAACTGAATAACCTGATAAGAGACCTACATTCTGGTAGGTATGTAGCAGGTAATTATTGGGATGTGCAGAGGAAGGAGGAGGAGAAGAAAAAACCCAAGTTGGCTATAGTTCCTCATGACTCTGAGTCTGAGCCACCCAAAAAGAAGCAGAAGAAAGATAAGAAATACGAGGGTGAAGCTGCTGATATAGAGAAGAAGTAGGATGCAAAGAGAAAGTCTTTAAGCGAGGATGCGGCGACTCTGAATACCATAGTCGCTATGCTGGACAAAATTGCGAGTAAGTTTGAGCGCCATGACTCTATGTTTGAGAAGGTTGAGTCTATGTTTGAGAAGTGTGGGTCGAAGTTTGAGGCCATTGATTCCAACGTTGGAAAGTTATCCCGAAAATTTGCTGATATGGAGAAGAAAATTGGTGATTATGCCAAAGATGCAGTGGATGAGCATCTGAAAGTTCTGGGTTTTTCGGAAAGTGCCGAAAACTTTGGTCGCAGCCCAAAAACGCAAACATTACCACGGCATAAGTCAGTTAATAGTCCAACGGTTCTTAACTCGGAATCTAAGACCCCTGATAATGCTGTTGCTAAGGCCGAAAGTCGAAATCCGCAGCAGTATTTTCCAAAATTGAAGGCCGAAATTCCTAAGGCTACCCCTGATGAGCTTGGTAAGGCCGAAGAGAAAGCTGCGGGGTCGAAATTGAAGGCCGAAATTCCTAAGGGTACTCCTGAGGCGAAAAAGAATTTGTTTGGTAGTAGTCTGCCTGATTTTGTTTCTATTTCTCCTGCTAAGCAACCAGATGTACGACGCGGCTCCAGGAGGCTAAAACCAAAAGAAATAAGGCTGCTAAGGCTGATGATGCTGATAAGAAGAAGGCTGATGATGCTGCTAAGGCTGATGATGCTGCTAAGAAGAAGGAAGCGGCTACTGCTAAAAGGAAGGAGAACGCTGCTAAGAAGAAGGAAGCGGCTGCGTTAAAGAAGAAGGAAGCAGCTGAGTTAAAAAACAAGGAAGAGAAGGCAACGGCTGAGTTAAAGAATAAGCCGGCTGAGTTAAAGAATAAGCCGGCTGAGTTAAAGAAGGAGGTCCAGGGTTTACGTGACGGTGTAATAAGAATACCTATTATTCCACCTACTCCTGGGAAGAAGAAGGGGAAGACTGAGGTGAAACTGATCTTGAGGATGTGACCGAGGAAGCGATCGCAAAAGGAAATGAATTGTTACCGGAGTCTGATGAGGATGAAGATGAAAAGCTTAGGTTAGCAAAAATTAAGACTTATCGGGCGAGGGATGTTCAATTTGGTCCAACTGGGTTAGCAGCGAAGACAAACCGTCCTTTATCATCAGTTTTTCCTTATCTTTTTGGAGATAAAGGGACGATGTGCATGAGGAAGGATGTTGAACCTTCATCAGCAATCTATGATCCTCTCTCACCTGTTGACCCGGATAAATTGGCTAAACTTATGCAACATCTAAGGCGATTCGAGTATGGACTTTTACACCATTTTATTTTATTTTATACAGCTATTAGCAATATTTGCCTAAACTGACTTGTGTTTGATTGTTAAGGACATTCCACTGACAGATGTTAGTAACGAGGAAGTTAATTTCTACAGAGTACTTATCAGTGAAAGAGCGCAGTGGCCGAAGCGTGATTATGGATGGTTGTTTGACACTGTAAGTATAAGTTACAACTGAATTATGATTATTTATGGCTGAGTTATTAGTTAGTTAATGGTTGGGTTATGATTATTTATGGCTGAGTTATGGTTGTTTGATGGCTGAGTTATGGTTGTTTGATGGCTGGGTTATGGTTATTTGATGGCTGAGTTATGGTTGTTTGATGGCTGAGTTATGTTTGTTTGATGGCTGAGTTATGGTTGTTTGATGGCTGAGTTATTTTTAATAATAGCTGAGTTATGATAATGGTTGACTTAATATTCTGTGTACAGCATATTGCTTCGTATATCAGAGTCCTCATCAAAAGGTCCATGCAAGATCCCATCCCATTTTGTTCCAAGCGCATTGCCTTTGTGGACCAATGGTTCCTAGGATCATGGATTAGGGATTTCGCTCAGTTCAAGATGAAGCCAAAGATGTTCAAATTCAAAGACTCAGGCTATGAGTCACTTATAAACGGTGCGATTCCCTCAGACCTTCAGACAAACAAAAAGTGGTTAGAAGATGTCGATCACTTGTACGGAGTTCTTCATACTGCAGGCGATCATTGGGTGGCGTTTCACGTGGATCTTCTGAAGGAGAAGATTGATGCCTACGATCCCATCATTGGACAGGTAACTCCTGAAAGTTATTTCCATAGGCCGCTGATGGAAATGGTCCCTGCAATGATCAATGCTGTAATTCCTGGCAAAAAAACCGTTTGCAAAAAAAAATTTGCGTTCAGATGGAAAAGCGGCAAAAACATTCCCCAAAACACCCAAGTTGGCGATTGTGGGGTGTATTCACTGAAGTTTGTCGAATGTCTAGCGTTTGGTGTAACTTTTGATGGGATATGCGATGTAAATATTCAGGGTTTACGAGTGAAGATAGTAGCAGAGATCTTCGATGAAGATGGCTTTGATATGTATGCGCAGTTCAACTGTTTTTTATTATTATTAGGATTTGACTGTAAATGGTATGTTTTTAGTGTATAACTTATGGTTTTTATGATATATTACTCAGCCATTGCGTTTAGATAACTGAGCCATACCCTAAAATCGGAAATGTAATTTGAAGACTTATGGTATGTTTAGATAACTCTACAGTGTCATTTAGATAACTCAGCCGTATCGTAATACCATAACTCAGCCATGAAGTTATACCATAACTCAGCCGTATCGAAATGTTTGATGAGTTAGTCCCTGACTTATGTGATGGCTGACTTATTGTTATGTTTATGTGATGGCTGACTTATGCTAAATTTAAATCTCAGAAGAAGTAAATATGTAGATGGGCGGGAAAAATCCCGCTAAAAATCCACAACAGTGCCGTTGAACAGTAAATAGCCCGGATTAAATGTTGCTAGTTTCATTTGAGCCTATATATACTTGTTATATGGCTCATTTGTATGTATCCAATTATCAAATAAAAATCAGAAAAGTCTTTGTTCTTCACCTTATGCGCTTAATCTAACACATATTTGAGTGATTTTTCTTGCAAGCGAATGATTGCCTAAATCATGGTGTTAAGTTTTCATACATGGTTGAATTTACACCGGAGAAGTATGTTGGGACGGACGGCCGTGAAAATATCTTGAAGAGTTGAAGAAGAAAATAGATTGGGACGGACGGCCGGCCAAGGACCAAACTTGAAGAATTGAAGAAGAAATTGGTTGGGTTATAATGTAATGGCTTTTTTATATGCGTTGTAAGAAGGAAGAGATTATAAATGTAATTGGCTGGGTTATAATGTAATGACTGATTTATAATGATTAAGTAATTGTGTAATGCCATAATATAAACATAAATCAGACATCACATAAACATAAGTCTGCCATAACATAAACATAAGACTAAGTCAGCCATCATATAAACAAAAATCAGCCGTGTCGTGATATTTCGTCTTTCTATACCATAACTCAGCCGTGTCACAACGTTTCGTGTTTCTATACCATAACTCAGCCGTGTCAATTAAAGTCATGTAAGTTCACTGCTTTGGTAACCCCTGCTGAGGAACTTGTGAGACTAGTGCTAGTGAGAGGAAGGAATGGAGAGTTTGTGTGTATTCGTCTGACTCGGGTGTATGGAGTCAAAGGAGGCTTTTCCCGTTGTTAGATTCCGAGATCATCTATCTTTGGCCCTGAATCCGCCGTATCGTAATACCATAACTCAATAATTTTTGTTTTTGGTATTAGGATTTGACTGTAAATGGTATGTTTGTTGTGTATAACTTATGGTTTTAATGATATATTACTCAACCATTGCGTTTAGATAACTCAGCCATACCCTAAAATTGGAAATGTAATTTGAATACTTATGGTATGTTTAGATAACTCAGCCGTGTCATTTAGATAACTCAGCCATACCCTAAAACCATTTATATAAGATTTAAGACTTACAAAATTATAATTAAGCTCATTTTATTAATATAAAATGAATATAAATCAACTGAATGTGTATTGTTTCTTCAATTTATACAACTGAAAGTGTATGAAATCGAAAATCTGATCTAACTTGATCTTGAGATATATGTTGTCTTACAAGTACTTCAAACATTACCTATAGATAATTAAGACACAAAATCATATACAATAAACCATATACAATTTTTTCAATTGAATGTGTATAATTTGATTCAGTTGAGACTATAAATCATATACTTTTTAAATGTTATACATTAAACCCTAAACCATGATCCCTAAACCCTAAACCCTAAATCCATAACTCAGCCGTGAAGTTCCTACTCAGCCGTCAAGTGCAAAATTATAAGTTGCGACGTTTCGTCTTCCAACGAAGTTGGTAGTAGTCGCGGGTTAATGAACAGTCGTTTAGAAACGGGTGCCAAGAAACAGTTACAAAACCAATGAACTAAAGACAACACGCAAGGATTCAATGAACACTTCCCCAAAATTGGAACGGGTGCCAAGAAACAGTTACAAAGCTAATGAACAATCCTTTATATATATCCAAATCCTCTTAACTTCCACTACCATCATCCATATCCTCGAAACTTCCAAAAAGAATTTTTTTTCCTATCAAATTTGCAGGAACCATGGTCTGGTTTTGGTTTGTTCTTGTACTGCCTATTCTACCAATAGTTATGTTGAAGAGGAAAAATTCCGCCAAACCAACGGTGTATCTGAACTCGTTGCCAAATGAGTTTCTCGAAGAGATATGTGCAGTTGTTGGGTCTTCTTCCATTTCCGACATCGACAATCTCCATCAAGTGTCAAAGGCTTTCAGAAATTGTTGCGACAAAAAATGGGTTGTAGAAAGAGTAACACTTCGTGACGTTCCATTCCTTCCATGGTTTCCTCACACTTTTGAAGCATTTTCCAAATTCTTCGATAGGTGCTTAAGGAATGGAAACCCTGAGGCTCTATACCGCAAAGGTGTCTATAACTATTTTGATACAGGCCAAAATGTGCTTTGTCTAGATGATGTAGAAGGAGATAAAGGCAGGGTATGTTTAGCTAAAGCTGCAAAGAAAGGTAATAAAAAAGCTCGGTATGTCTATGGAATGGTTTGCATAGCTGAAGGAGCAACGAAAGTGGAAGGTCTAAAAGTATTATCTTCGTTATTAAAACCTATGATGTCAACGACAATGGAGGAGATGCCGAAACTTCGAATATATGTTGGTGATGAGATTGAGTGGGGTGGCAATCGGAAGATGAGAGAGCTGAAAGAAAGTTACACTTATGGAGGTTGCAATTGCAATGGTGGGACGACGAATTTCTTGAAAAGCAATTGTGCTTGGAATGGTTATGGTATTAACGAAGACATAAGTACTTCTTCTGCTTCATTTTGTGAGATTTGTTTTTGGGATTATAAAATAGGTTTGTATTTAGAAATTGTAAAAGGATAATGTGGACGTGATTTGTTTCTTCTTTTTATTATTTATTAATGTTTTTGGTTTAAACATAACTCAGCCGTCTTAACCATAACTCAGCCGTCTTAACCATAACTCGTCGAAATATTTGATGAGTTAGGCCCTGATAATTTTTCAGTATGGACAATGTAACTTCTCTTAATTAAATTTTTTGTTTTTGTTTACAAGTTTTAAAATGTAAACCATAACTCAACCGTTAAGTATAATAACTCAGTCGTGATTAACATAACTCAGCCGTCAAGTTTAATAACTCAGCCGTGATAACTTATAACTCAGTCGTGTCGCGACGTTTCATCTTTCTATACCATAACTCAGTTGTGACGCGACGTTTCGTCTTTCTATACCATAACTCAGCCGTGTGACGACGTTTCGTCTTTCTATTTTGGGCGGGAAAAATCCCGCCAAAAACCCATAACTCAGCCATAATAATGAATTCACAACTTAGCCGTAATGTAAACAAAATCCATAACTCATCCATAATAATGGAGGCGACGCCAAGAGGAACACTCCCAGAGGAGCTACTGACTATGATACTTACCGGTATACCTCTGAAAACCCTGGCCAGATTCAAATGCGTCTCCAAACCATGGAAAGCCCTAATCGAATCTCCCTACTTCCGCCGTCTCTTCGTCTCTCTCCACATGGACCTATCTACCTGGTCACTCATGGTCCCTAACGCACATGTCGAATTCGGTTTCCACTGTTGCGAGTTATGGAACATTTCCAACTCTCCAGGTTCTTATCTCACCCCAGATCCCACGAATCTCCCTACTTTCTATCGAGCTTCTTCTAATGGATTGGTTTTGGTCGAGATTGGTCGCGATTCTCTCAAATCCTTTGTTGGTAATCCGGGTTTACAAAACTGGGTCGAGATCCCTCACCTTCCTCAGCCATGTAAGTTCACTGCTTTGGCAACCCCTGTTGAGGAAGACGGTCAAGCCTCGAGCTTTAAGCTGGTTAGAACTTGTGAGACTAGTGCTAGTGATAGCAAGGAGTGGAGATTCTGTGTGTATTCGTCTGACTCGGGTGTATGGAGTCAAAAGTGGCTTTTCCCGTCGTTAGATTTCGAGATCATCTATCTTTGGCCATGAATCCATTTGATTCCGAAAACATTGGTTTTGTGTTTGTTTAAATTAAACTTAGTCGTAATATAAACAAAATCCATAACTCAGCCGTAATGTAAACAAAATCCATAACTCAGCCGTATCGTAATACCATAACTCAAAAAATTTTGTTTTTGGTTTAAACATAATTCAGCAGTGTCACGACGTTTCGTGTTTCTATTTTGGGCGGGAAAAATCCATAACTCAGCCGTGAAGTTCGTATAACTCAGGCGTCAAGTGTAAAATTTTAAGTTGCGACGTTTCGTCTTCCTATCTCTCCCTATTGCGACGTTTCGTCTTCCTATCTCTCTCTCTCTCTATATATATATAGCCCTTCTCATCAAACCTAATCTCATCAAAACATACATCATGTCGATTGTCCCTGCATATACATTCAAGTTCGAGAGCATGGTCAATGCCATACACAACATGCAAGATCGGGATAATCTCCCTCTTCTAAACCCTGGTGCGGGTGTCTGGTGTGACAAAACCACTGTTACGTGGTTTAAGTTTTTACACGATCTCTCGCAGGCGATCCTGGATATTTTTCGAGAGGGATGGGTTCCGCCGTGGTCGACGTACCGATTCATTCCCGATGATGTTAAGGGACAGTGGTTTCTTAAACTAACTGTAAGCATAACCGATAATGTATTCTTATTAGATTTAACTTTTTGTTTCTTAAACACTAATATTTTTTGTTTCTTTTTATAGCGAAAATACAGATGGGATCCGAGGCATCATTTGACAGTTTGGACACAGTTTAATCTGTTGGCTAGAACGCTATTTCGTACTTAAATGCGCACGTTGAAGAGGATATGGTTTCATGGCGACGAGAAGCCTGATTGGATGACTTATAGAGTTTGGCTTGCTCTCGTCGAAATGTTTAATGAGTTAGGCCATGATAATTTTCTGTATGGACAATGTAACTTCTCTTAATTAAATGTTTTGTTTTTGTTTATATAAATGAATCAGCCGTTTACAACAATTTTTGTTTTTGTTTACAAGTTTTAAAATGTAAAACATAACTCAGCCGTCAAGTATAATAACTTAGCCGTGATAACTTATAACTCAGCCGTGAATAATGGTGATGATGATGATGATGATGATGATGATGATGATGATGACATTGAAGATGATGACACTGATGATGATGATGATGATACAGAGATTTAGGGTTATAATGTAATTGCTGATTTATATGCGTTCTAAGTAGGAATATGTTATAAATGTAATTGGCTGGGTTATAATGTAATGGCTGATTTGTAATGATTAAGTAATTTTGTAATAGCTGATTTATAATGGACTGACTAAATTAAGTAATTTGTTGTATTACGATTGACTTACGAAATGTTACGGCTGACTTATGCAATGTTACAATTTAGTTTCTTCAGAACCATTAATCAAATTGGGCGTGAATATCGACGAAATGTAAACAATCGTAATTCAAATTGGGCATGAATCCATAACTCAGCCGTAATGTAAACAAAATCCATAACTCAGCCGTAATACAACAAAAAATTGAAGCCATAACTCCGCCGTAATACAAACTTTCTACATTGGACAAGTTCTTGCATTATGTCCAACCTGTTTACAAAGAGAACATGTGTGTTCTTTCCTAGGACGTTTCTTCTCAAGTGCAACTTCTAGAGCAGATTTCATCCTACCTTTCTTAGGCCTTCCTGGTGGTCTCCGAACAATCGGGGGAAAGCACGGTTGGTTAGCTATGTTATCTGGAACTTGGATCGCTAAATCTTTCGGCATGATCGACTCAGCGTATGCGTTTACTAAATAATTGTTGTGATAGTAAGGATTGCACAAGGATATACGACATTTATCCCTGTACTCGGCAGCTGCGATTGCATGCACACAAGGTAATTTCTCCCTTTCGAAACGCCGGCATGTGCATGTTCTTTCGTCCAAATTCACAACATGCAAAGAATCCACAAAAGATCCATATATAACTTCAGTGTGATAATCATTAATCCTCTGTGCCGTCATAAATCTGGCGGCAGTAACACGACCCTATTATAAATACAGAATAAAAAAATGTTATGATTGACTTATGAAATGTTACGGCTGACTTATGCAATGTTACGGCTGACTTATGAAATGTTATGGCTGACTTATGCAATGTTACGGCTGACTTACATGTAGTTGTTTCTCGACACCACGCGAAACTGTGGTTAGCTACGATCTAGCATCCTCTCTCCGTTCAACAAACCAACTGGTCATCATAACCTGTATCGATTCTAATAGTCGAACAATGTTAAGACTTCTAGCATTTGACAGTGCATGGTTCATTGATTCCGCTATGTTTGTAGTCGTCAAGTTTAATGACTCAGCCGTGAATAACATAACTCAGCCGTGAATAACATAACTCAGCCGTGTCGCGACGTTTTATCTTTCTATACCATAACTCAGCCGTCGTAACCATAACTCAGCCGTATCGTGATGTTTCATCTTTCTATACCATAAACTCAGCTGTGTCACGACGTTTCGTGTTTCTATTTTGGGCGGGAAAACTCCCGCCAAAATTCCCGAATCTATGTATTTAATGCGCCGATTTGACAGTGACCTATACACTCGCCGAAGAGTCGCTACACCTAGCGTAGGTGTGCAGTGACCTATACACTCTCCGATGAGCCGCCCAACCTAGCGTAGGTGTGCAGTAACCTATACACTTGCCGAAGAGCCGCCCAAAATCCCCCCCAAATCTAAAACACAGCTGTATTAACCATAACGCAGCCGGCTTAACCATAACTCAACCGTATCATGATGTTTCGTCTTTCTATACTATAACTCAGCCGTGTCACAACATTTTGTGTTTCTATTTTGCCCCGGATTAAATGTTTCTTGTTTCATTTGAGCCTATACCCTATATACTTGTCATATGACTTATTTGTATGTATCCAATTATCAAATAAAAATCAAAAATTCATGGTTTGGCTGATTTAAGAATATGTTACGGCTGACTTATGCAATGTTATGAGTGACTTATGCAATGTTACGATTCAGTTTCCATAACTCAGCCATAATGATGAATCCACAACTTAGCCGTTAAGTAAACAAAATCTATAACTCAGCCGTAATGTAATACCATAACTCAGCCATAACATACAACAATAAATGTTGAACAGTATATGTTGCATGTCGACCGGATTAAATGTTGAAAGTTAACCGGATTAAATGTTGGAAGTTGACCAGCGAACAGTGCCGTTGAATAGTAAATGACCCAGATTTAATGTTGCAAGTTTCATTTGAGCCTATATATACTTGTTATATGGCTCATTTGTATGTATCCAATTATCAAATAAAAATCAGAAAAGTCTTTGTTCTTCTTTTATATCAAAGCAATGCTCTTCGGTTTGTGATTTGGAATATTCGGTTTTCAAAAAGTTTTTGAAAATTTTATTTTAAACTTGTTAAGATTAAATCATTTTAAGTGTAGTTTCCATTCCCCTTGTGCGCTTAATCTAACTCATATTTGGGTGATTTCTCTTGCAAGCGAATGTTGGGACGGCAGCCCCTGAACTGTGCAGGACAGTAGCACAGTTTAGTACAGCAAGAAGAGCAAGCTATATGTCCCCTGTCACACAGGATCCCGGATAACCCGGTCACCATCCCCGTAGCCAAACATGGTTGAAGTTACACCGGAAGAAGGATCTAGCTGATTCAATATGATGATGAAAATGTAGAAAATTTTCAGAGTTCTTTTGGATGTATGATGGCTGATTTATATTGCACTGGCTGATTTCTGAATAAAAAATTCGTTGTTTGGTTGATTTAAGAATATATGATGGTTGATTTATAAATGTATGATGGCTGATTTATATAGATAAGATAATACTGAAATGGCTGATTTATAATGCAATGTAATGTCTTACGAATTGTTACGGCTGACTTACGAAATGTTACGGCTGACTTATTCAATGCTACGGCTGACTTATGCAATGTTACTATTCAGTTTCTTCAAAACCGTTAGTTAATCAAATTGGGCGTGAATATCGAGGAAACAATCAATCGTAATTCAAATTGGGGCATGAATCTCATAACTCAGCCGTAATGTAAACAAAACCAATAACTCAGTCGTAATACAACAAACAATTAAACCCATAATGTTACGGCTGACTTATTCAATGTTACGGCTGACTTATACAAACTTTCTACATTGGACAAGTTCTTGCATTATGTCCAACCTGTTTACAAAGAGAACATGTGTGTTCCTTCCTAGGACGTTTCTTCTCAAGTGCAACTTCTAGATCAGATTTCATCCTACCTTTCTTAGGCCGTCTTGGTGGTCTCCGAACAACCAGGGGAAAACACGGTTGGTTAGCTACGTTATCAGGAACTTGGAGCGCTGAATCTTTCGGCATGATCGACTCAGCGTATGCGTTTACTAAATAATTGTTGTGATAGTAAGGACTGCACAGGGATATACGACATTTATCCCTGTACTCAGCAGCTGTGATTGCATGCACACATGATAATGTTTCCCTTTCGAAACGCCGGCATGTGCATGTTTTTCCGTTTAAATTCACAACATGCAAAGAATCCCCAGAAGATCCATATATAACTTCAGTGTGATAATCATCAATCCTTTGTGCCGTCATAAGTCTGGTGGCAGTAACACGACCTATTACAAATACAGAATAAAAAAATGTTATGGTTGACTTATGAAATGTTACGGCTGACTTATGCAATGTTACGGCTGACTTATGCAATATTACGGCTGACTTATGAAATGTTACGGCTGACTTACATGTAGTTGTTTCTCGACACCACGCGAAAGCGTTGTTAGCTGCTTTCTAGCATCCTCTCTCCGTTCAACAAACCAACTGGTCATCATAACCCGTATCGATTCTAATAGTCGAACAATGTTAAGACTTCTAGCATTTGACAGTGCATGGTTCATTGATTCTGCTATGTTTGTAGTCATCAAATTGTACCTTTCACCCGGGAAATGAACACGCGCCCACAGTCAGACATCAGCTCTTTCGAGGTAGGCATGGAGTTCAGGATTAATCGCTTGAATCTCCTCGTATATCGCAGTAAAATCAGCCATCCTACAACATCTTACCGCTTTCTTCACCAGACGAAAGACATCTTTTCCGTTGTACGCTCCCAATATGTTCTTGTATAAATGATAAGTGCAAATTCCCCGAGAAGCCAACGGATACACATTCCTAATTGCTCCCAATATGTTCTTGTATAAATGATAAGTGCAAATTCCCCGAGAAGCCAACGGATACACATTTCTACTAGATATATAATAGGAATTAGACTATCAATTCTACGCGATCAAACAACAGTTCACAACATTTAAACAATGTAAACATTTAAAAACAAGGGGTGTCGATCGACACCACCACTTGGTGTCGATCGACGCTTCATACAAGCAACCGATCATTTAAAACAGTGAGTTTCGATCGACACCACCACTTGGTGTCGATCGACGCTTCACTCAAGCATCCGATCCTCACGATTATAAAACACTGGTGTCGATTGACACTACCACTAGGTGTCGATCGGCACCTCTCGCAGAACCTAAACTGAGCCAAATCCTCACACGGCTCGAGTTCCGTTCCATATCACGAGATTATCGCGATTCCAGATCAACCAATTCACAAAGAAAAATCACATGATCAAACCAATTCATCACAAACAACCAATAAAGTCTCCTTATAATCTAATTCCATATCACGATCACGCACTCACCTCGAGAACGCGAAAAGAGGAAAAACGGCTAAGAATCTGACACCAAACAGCCCCGAAAACACTGATTCCTCGCTGGAAATCACCGAGATAACACCACAAACTCCCACAAACACTCACACGAGTTCCTCAAACGAAGAATGATGACAAAGGATCACAAATCCTTTTGGAAACACTCAAATCACCCTTTTTCTTCTTGATTTTCTCTGTTAAAACGTGCTTCTGCGGCTGGAACTATAAATAACCCGACCTAGGGCTGCGTTCCCAAACCGCGCAACAAACCAGATGATTTTAGATCAAACTGATTTTGACCAAAAACGATGGTGTCGATCGACACCCACCACTGGTGTCGATCGACACCCCGACCAAATTCCCAGAATTCGGTTTCGGGATGTTACAACTCTCCCCCACTAATCTGGATTCGACCTCGAATCCCGCAAATTGTGTTTCCAAGACCGAAAGTTTGACCCCACTTGGTCATCACATCAGAGATCCTCACCCAATCTCTAAACTCTCATCTAATCCTTATGTTAACCCACGTCTTCTAGACACATATTACTCCTAACTCATTACCTTGCTCTCGGGACGCGTCCCTTAGCATCAAGTATACCAACCACCAATGATATACCGGGAACCACTTTCCCTCTAGACTCATACTGAGACCCACTCGTCTCAAACAAGTCTCTGGAGACCACTAACTCCATATAAGAATGCAGGGAAACTCACTCCCTTCAAGAGACCCACCATCTCCTGATACTTATTCTGAGACCCATTTATCACATATAAGTAAGCATCTCACTATACTATACCGTGACCCACTTACCATCGGTAAGTAACATCCGGTACTACGTTGGGACCCACCAGTCATGAGTAGACCGCCGAAGACCCACTGTCTTCCAAATTTGTAATAAGTTATTCGGGAATACCACTATCTCTAGATTACTAGATTCAAAAGAAAATGTCTACTAACATCTATGATTAGATCTGCCCCACTTGGCCTATCTCGATATTTCCCACCTGAAATATCATTGAGAACACGACCCAAACTGGTCAATCAACAACAGACTTATAAGAACCACACATCTCATAAGAATACATAAACTAGATATAGAAACTCCATCTTATAAATTACAAAAATGTATATCGTTACACCTACAACAAAAAATACATAAACCAAAACAACGATAACCACACTAAAACAAGTCTGAAACCACAAAGATACAAGTAAGCTCAAGCTACGACCTGCTTGTCAAACCACTTACTCAACTTCAACTTCATCTTTGCCTCTGGCTCCCACGTCTCATCCTCTGTACCGCTACAGTCCCACAAGACACTCAGTAACGGTATCTTCTTCCGGCGCAGCACCTTCTCTCTCCTTTCGAGAATCCTCACAGGAACTGCCGGAGCTGTCAAATCTGGCAGCAGATCCTCCGGGATCTTAACCACCAACTCTTCTAACTCATGGAGGCACTTCCTCAACATAGACACATGAAACACCTTGTGGAATGCCTTCATGATCGGAGGTAACTCTAACCGATATGCCACCGGACCAACTCGCTTCACCACCGGGAATAGTCCCATAAAACGCGGACTTAGCTTGTTTTCTGCTATGGATCTGTTAGGACACCTCAACATAGCCATCTTGAGATATACACGATCTCCCACTGAAAACTCAAGCTCTCGCCGCCGCTTATCAGCATAACTCCGCTGATGATCCTGAGCTTCCTTCATGTTCAGCTTTAAAACACGGATCTTCTCCGTCGTTTCCTGAACGAAGCTCGCACCCAGAATGCTTCTCTCCCCCGCTTGGGTCCAGCATAAAGGTGTCCTGCACGGCCTCCCGTAAAGCGCCTCATACGGAGCCATGCCAATACTCGCCTGAAAACTGTTGTTATACGCAAAGTCAGTCAGGCACAAATGATCAAACCAGTGACCACCCCAAACCAAAACGCATATCCTGAGCAGATCCTCTAAAGTCTGAATAATCCTCTCTGACTGACTATCAGTCTGCGGATGATACGCTGTACTCATATGCACCCCCGTGCCCATCTCTGTCTGAAAAGCTCTCCAAAACTTAGACGCAAACTTAGGATCTCGGTCTGACATAATTCTGGCTGGTGCACCATGCAGCCTCACAATCTCTCGCACAAACTTCTTTGCCAAAATCGCAGCTCCATCGGTCTTATTAACGGCTAGAAAATGTGCCGACTTGGTCAACCGATCCACAATAACCCAAATCGCATCATAGGTCCTCGAAGTAGGTAAACCGACCACGAAATCCATGGTGATCATATCCCACTTCCACTCAGAAATGGGTAAACTCTGCAACTTCCCTCCCAGAACATGATGTTATGCCTTCACTAACTGGAACGTATCGCACTTCGCGACCCAGTCAGCTACATCTCTCTTCATCCCGACCCAATGATAATAGCGCTTAAGATCATGGTACATCTTAGTCGCACCCGGATGAATATAAAACTTGCTCGCATGAGCCTCTCGCAGAAACTCCTGCCACAGTATCTCGTCCTTGGGCACACAAACCCGCCCGCACCAAAATAGTCCCATTCGAAGAGACAATATACTCAGATCCAACGGCCCTCGACGCCTCAACCAAAACTTGATCGCTCTCCTGAGCTACTCGGATCCTCCTTAAAAGATTTGCCTGATCCACCGCCTCTAATCCCAAAGGCTCCTGCGAAATAGCACACAACTGCAAGGTACTAATCTCGCCCACTAAGGCCTCCACCTCCTGCTCCCGAATCGAATCAACCTTCCTCCGACTCAGAGCATCAGCCACCTGATTAGCCTTACTCGGATGGTAAAGGATCTCCAGCTCATAATCCGCCAAAAACTCAAGCCAGCGCCTCTGCCTCATATTCAGAAATGGCTGAGTGAAGAGATGCTGCAGATTCTTATGATCCGTAAAGATCTGCACCTTCCCACCATAAAGGTACGATCTCCAAATCTTCAGAGCAAAAACTACAGCTCCCAACTCTAGATCATGCGTAGGGCGATTACGCTCACTACACTGACACTGCATCGAAGCATACGCAATGACCTTGCCCCCCTGCATCAAAACACAGCCCAAACCAACTCATGAAGCATCTGTGTACACGGTATAAGGCTTCCCCAGCTCGGGTAATGCCAATACTGGTGTACTAGTCAACATCTCCTTGAGCCTCGTAAAGCTCTCCTCGCACTCCGGCGACCAAAGAAACAGAACATCCTTACCCGTCAGCTTCGTCATTGGCTGAGCTATACTCACAAAACCCTAGACAAACCTGCAATAATAACCTGCCAAACCCAAGAAACTCTTAATCTCGGTAGCATTACACGATCTAGGCCAATCCCTAATCGCCTCTATCTTCACCGGATCCACTGAAACACCCTCTGAAGATACAATATGCCCAAGGAATCCGATCTGCCTCTGCCAAAAACTGCACTAACTCAACTTGGTATACAGCTTCTGCTCTCGAAGTTTCTCTAAAACCAAACTCAAATGAGCCTCGTGCTCCTCGGGACTCCTCGAATAAACCAGAATGTCATCAATAAAGATGATAATGAACACGTCCACATACTCTTTGAACACGTCGTTCATCAATCTCATGAAAGTCGCCGGCGCATTTGTCAAACCAAATGGCATGACCACGAACTCAAAATGCTTGTATCTCGTCCTGAACGCTGTCTTACGAACATCTTCCTCATCTATCGGGATCTGATGATAACCCGACGCCAAGTTTATCTTGGAGAACTAAGTAGCACCCCTCAACTGATCCAAAAGCTCATCAATCCTCGGGAGAGGGTACTTGTTCTTTACAGTGACCCTGTGTAGGCCTCGATAGTCAATACACAAACGCATGCTCCCATCCTTCTTCTTTACGAACAAAACCGGCGCCCCCCACGGTGATACACTCGGTCGCACAAAACCCTTACTCAACAGATCTTCTAACTGCTTCTTCAGTTCTGCTAACTCTGCTGGAGCCATCTGGTAAGGAGCCTTAGAAATCGGAGTTGTCCCGGGTTCTAACTCAATCGTGAAAGGATCTGACCGAGACGGTGGCAATCCCCGCAGCGACTGAAAAACATCCACAAAGTCCCGAACAACTTGGATCTCCCCGATAGCAACCTCACCACCAGACTCCGGCATCAAAATTACCACCAAATAAGCTTCGCAACCCCGGGCTATCATCTACTCAGCTTGAATAGCCGAGATTACCAAACTCCCGGAAGTAGGTCTCACGCCCTGAAACACTAACTTCCCCGCATCTCGCTCGAAAGCTATTCTCCCTCTGAAACAATCCAGATGAACGTTATGAAACGACAACCAATCCATTCCAAGAATCACGTCGTAAAACTCCACCGGACTAATCACCAAATCTGCCGGCATCGACTGAACATCCACTGCTCTAGCTCGGCCGGAAGTAGCCAGGAATCCTCCTCCAACCACTTTCACCAGACCCAAAAGCTCACCCGCATCGCTCCGAATGCCACTGCGCTCGGCATGCTCTGGAGTAATAAAGCAGTTCGATGCTCCAGAATCAAAAAGAACATGGGACTCAAAACCTCCCACTAATAAGGTCTCTACACAAATCACATGCGTTGAGAACCCTAACAACTACCAGAGACCAAATAGAAAACATAACACCAATTCTACAACTAAGAATTAACAGAGTTAGGGTCTAAGATTTTACCTGTGATCTGCGAGCCGCCCGGCTGTCCTGCCTCTGTAGGACCATAAACCCGCAGTACCGGCCCAATCTGGCCCAACGGCTGCACTGCTGCCAACTGAGCCACCTGCTGCCCTGCCACTGGCTGAACAACTGCAACTTAGGACACATCGGCCGAATATGCCCCGGCTCTCGGCAGTGGAAACACATCGTGGCATCCCGAGATGCCTCCTTCTTGGGACAACTAGCCACACGATGCTCAGTGCTCCCGCATCCCTAACAAGCACGACCGCTCTGACTTCCTCTAGAAACCTTGTCGAATCTCCTCTTTTGACCCTGCGCAGGCTTGCCGCCTTTGCCAGAACCAGAACTCCGAGAATGCTGTTGCTGCTGCTGTTTCCTCGCCTGAACAACAGGAGCAACTACAGATGGAACCACCACTGATGGAATAACCACCGGACCAGACTGCTCACGCTGATCCTCCTCAATCGAAGCAGCAAGCTCCACCAACTCCGCTCTCGAGGAGTATACCGAACCCCAACACTGGGTCCTGATACTCATCCGAAGCCCCTGCAGGAACCTCTGCATAGGGGTCCGCTCATCAATCATGCCCTGACCAGCATAAACCTGATGTCTGCTGACCGCGGTATCATAATCCCGAACTGAACTCGCTCCCTGAGACAGCTCCATAAACCTCATATGCAGGCGATCCAAATCCTCTCGAGGAAAGAACTTGGCATTGAACTCGCCCACAAACTCATCCCAAGTCCAAACAGCCCTCCTGGACTCCATAGATCTCCACCAGCTATACGCATCCTCGCTCAAATAATGCACGGCCAGCTCTACCCGATACTCTGCAGGACATCAGATCAACCGAAAATTGCGCTCCACTCTCAAGCGCCACTCATCGGCCCCCTCTGGCCCAACTCTGCCAGTGAAGAAAGGCGTGTCAATCTTCTGTATCTATCCCATCATCACGAGATAGGGAGGATACTCTGCAACCGCAGCTCTTGGCTGCTCCACCTCTGCAGCTCTCTGTTGCCCCTCCACCACCGGAGGTACTGCTGGAGCCGGTACCGGAGCCGCCGCCGGAAACCGCTCTAACAGCTGTATCAGAAGTCCCATGATGACATCATCTCGACCCTGAGCCGGAGCAGGACCACCATGGGTACCCCTCCCGGTGCCTCTCCTGGTACTGACAGCCACACTGGCACTGGTCTCACTCGCGGTCTCCACCTGATGTGTCTGGGATGCAGCCACGCTGCTAGACGACTCTGGCACTAAGCCACGACCACGACCACGTCCTCTACCACGGCCTCTGCCACAACCTCTCGCTCCAGTATCCATCTACCACACAGGACAGGAAACATGAGCAAACAAGAAGTCACAAACAAATAAAACACAACTTACCGCGTAATCACTTTAAAGGCTGAAGGGGATGATCCAAAACTACTTAATTGTCTAACCACCAATAAACAATCAATCACATAGTCTCAGTTCATCCAATTTCAATATCCTAAAAACGTCTAGGCTCTGATACCAAAATGTAACACCCAAATTTTTATTTTTTTTTAAATTAAACAGTTGCTGAAATTCTCATAAAATAATTAAAACAATAATCCAATAGTTCAAGAACAATAATAGAAATCTAGCAACCTAAACACCAGGTTCTACTAGACTAAAACAGAAGCAAATAACAATATCCTATCATCCCCTTCGCCGGCCTTGATTCCGCGATCACGCATTTCTGTTACCTGCAACTCAAAGGGAAAAACAGAGTTACGTAAGTATTTAATAAATACTTAGTGAAGCGGTCATCCTGTCTACTAGATATATAATAGGAATTAGCTATCAATTCTACGCGATCAAACAACAGTTCACAACATTTAAACAATTTAAACATTTAAAAACAGGGGGTGTCGATCGACACCACCACTTGGTGTCGATCGACACTTCATACAAGCAACCGATCATTTAAAACAGTGAGTGTCGATCGACACCACCACTTGGTATCGATCGACGCTTCACTCAAGCATCCGATCCTCACGATTATAAAACAGTGGTGTCGATCGACACCTCTCGCAGAACCTGGACCAAGCCAAATCCTCACACGGCTCGAGTTCCGTTCCATCTCACGAGATTATCGCGATTCCAGATCAACCAATTCACACAGAAAAATCAAATGATCAAACCAATTCATCACAAACAACCAATCAAGTCTCCTAATAATCTAATTTCATATCACGATCACGCACTTACCTCGAGAACGCAAAAAGAGGAAAAACGGCTAAGAATCTGATACCGAACAGCCCCGAAAACACTGATTCCTCGCTGGAAATCACCGAGATAACACCACAAACTCCCACAAACACTCACACGAGTTCCTCAAACGAAGAATGATGACAAAGGATCACAAATCCTTTTGGAAACACTCAAATCACCCTGTTTCTTCTTGATTTTCTCTGTGAAAACGTGCTTCTGCGGCTGGAACTATAAATAACCCGACCTAGGGTTGCGTTCCCAAACCGTGCAACAAACCGGATGATTTTAAATCAAACCGATTTTGACCAAAAACGATGGTGTCGATCGACACCCCGACCAAATTCCGAAAATTTGGTTTCGGGATGTTACAACCCTCATCCTTAGTCATTTTCTCCATCAAAACTGACCCAAAATCACTTGTTTCCTTACCCTGTCTGAGTTTCCTAGCATCCAAATCTTCCAGTTTCCTTTAAAATTTTCTTAGGATTTTCTCTTAGTTTTCGGAGGTACTTGCGAGTCAAAGCTTCGGGTTCGATCAAACTTCGGTTAATCTGTGAGTCTTGGTAGAATGCATAATATTTTATTATCATTCTAGTAAAGGTTGATTTTAGCATTTATTAATATACTCCTGAGGTTCTTAGCTTCTTAATTTATTTTTGCTAAATATGGAATATATTGTGAATGCTTGTGGTGTTTATCGATTCTAGTAGTGGCTAGATGAATTGATGAATGACTGTACAATTAGGTTAATGTTTTGTGACATGTGTGTGATCATGTTGCATTTTAACCTAGTTGTGCATTGAGGTTAATGTTTTGTTGTATAGTTATTAGCATGTGCAGGTTAGAGTCATGTATGCTAATAACTATGTTTAACAGACCTTCGTTCCTGATGAAAATCATATGTTAAATATGCCATGGCCGATTGATGGATCGCTCCCATGAGCCGTGATACACGACGGTGTATTGAGTTATGTTGGGGTGTTCCCACAGGACTCGGAAAGGTTGGTAGACTTTGTGTCTTACTTTCCAGTGTGTGCCAGGAACAATGGAGGATCCGTGGGGCCTTATTGGATTAAAAACCGGTTGCATTGCATGTTGTTGATTTAATTGTTTTTATGAATGCTTCCGCGCATTCATTATTGCATGTGATTGTTATTTTGGGTTTGGGTGGGAATGCTATATCCGTTAGAGGAACCTCGACTCACTAAGTAATATTAGATTACTCATGACTCAATTTGTTTTGCAGGTGAACCTAGTGGATAGATCCAGGGATTCAATCTCACAAGATTTAGGAAGCCACCGGTAGATTTTCATTGCCCCTTGTAAATTATTATGTTTTTTTACTTCGTTGGAACGCATAGGCTAGTGCCGGCCTAACGTTTTTGAATTAGAGATATTTTATGTACTTAAGTTTCAAATGATACTAGGTCTTGTCCGGGCCGAAACAACCATACTTACTTGATTCGGGTTGCAAAGCCTTAGGATCGGGTCAGTACGGATAAACCGTACCAGGAACAACCGGCCTTGGTTCCTTGATCTGTTCTTGGGACTAAGGACCGACCGGTCTCGGAACGGTATGTGGCGTTTCCGGTCAAAGGTAGTTGACCGATGATCGGGGGCGTTACAACCACACCTACCTATTTTTAGAAGAACCTAGGAAACACAATCAATTCGAGGATACTTAAAATATCAGTGAGACCGGCCCATACCAGTCTAGAAACACAATCAATTGTCCATGACCTGATTTGAGGCAATATGAGGAGCTTTCCTTATCCATCTGCTCTAAGTATTACTAGTCAAGTTTGAAGAGCCAAGAAGGTAGACTTTCCTACGCAGGTACCCCTAACCTAGTACTTTCTAATAAATTGTATTTTCTATTATATTTTAGTGACATTTTCAACGGTAATTCCATATTGTTAATGAACAACACAAATCGGATACCCTAACTTTTCAGGAGACCCAATTCGGTTCTGTAAAAAATATATATATTACAAATTTTTTTTTATCTAGTACTGTGTATATATATGGGCTAGCATTGTTCATTCGCAAAAATATTATGAACAAGTAATAACAAATAACAACAACCCAACAAAAAAGACAATATACCGTTCTTCATGATTCATCGCCATATAAATATATAAATAAATAGCAAGCATAGTTTTATGACAATTTAAATAATTATCATTCTGCGTAACATGATTCGCTATCCAAAATCTTTTTTTCTTTTTCTTTTAAAGTATGTGTGGTGACAAAAAAGAAAAGAAAATACGTTTTATGTGTATATAATTTTTGAACAAAAAAAAAAGTGTATAATAATTCTGAAATATATGTAGCTATGTACCGAGATTGACCGCATAAGAAGCTTTTCACATACCTAGTGCACATTACTCTTTATAAGTTCAATATTGACCTCTCTCTCTCTCTCTCTCTCTCTCTCTCTCCCCCTCTCTCTTCTCTGCGACAATCTCATATCCACAAGATTCCAAACAAAGAGAATTGATGAAAGTGAGATTTTGCAGAATTCATCCTCCTCCTCCGATCCTATCATTAAGACACACATACTCTCTCTCTCTATCTATCTATCTCTCTCTCTCTCTAGATAGCTCCATGACTTCTCCAGTCTCCGACCATGCTTCAACTTCTCGATCTCTTCTCTTTATTTAAAAAACCCTAATAATTCTTTTCTCCTCCGTCTCCCCTTATGTTGAGATCATCAAGAACGATTTGTCTCTCTCCTCTCCACCTTTATTTGGCTTTACCGGTCACCGGATTCCGACATGGTTCCTTCTTCTGAATCGTCCTCCTCTTCCTCAACGCTTCTTCTTCCTTCATGTGCGTTTTCCAACAGTTTTGCTTGTATGAGGTTATTACAAGAAACTCATCATTTCTCTAAGGACAAAAACAAAAACATTAATCACTTAGGATCTGATCAAGTTTGTAGGAGAGATTGTAGTTCCATGGCCGATCAAGAAGAGCCTAGGAGTACTACTTCTAGGTTAAGCTCCAAGGACGACGACGACAACAATAGCAATAACAATAATAATAACAAGAACGAAGCCGATCAAGATCATGAGATGAAACAAGAAGGCTGGCTCCGGTTAAGCATAGGCCATGAGGAGGAAGTTAAACCGGATCTAGACCATCGGCAACAACATCATCATCAAACCGATCCAACGGCAACGAGAGATTCTTTTCTCGAGCTTAACCTTTTCTCTGGTGGTTCAAATAGAGAAGAACAAGATCATGTTGGTCTTCCTTTGTCATCTCTCTTTCAACATCATCAATCTGGAGGAGGAATGATGATTAGTCCATTAATGTTTCCTACAAGACCTGAAGAGATGATAGGTTCTTGGGCTTCGTTTAGAACGCCTTTTGTCCCACAAAACCTAACTCAATCTTCATCATCTCCTTCTTTGATGATGCCATTGATGGGACCGTACTTTGGTCGACCACAGTTTTTAGGGAATAATAATAATCCGGATGTTGTGGCTGCTGGTCCAAGCTCGAGTTTTCAAGTTATTGATCCTCCAAGACGACCTCATTCCGGTATTTGGTTCCTCCTTCAAGCTTCTCAAAACCAGTAAGTTATATATATCTAACTTCTTAGAGACTATGGTATGTAAAGTCCATAATTTCTTGATTACAAAAACAAAAGTGCAAAATTTCAAAATTATTCTTATTCTTGGTTTCAATCATAAGGTGTGCTTCAATTTTTAAGACTTTTTTTCTTGGTTTTAGGACAGTAGAACCATTCTTGCCTCAGATACCAAAGAGCTACTTGAGAATCAAGTAAGTACTAATAAGATTCTACTATCATTCTCCATTATTTATCCGATAAGCAAGTTAATTAATGAGAACTACGCATAAAACCAGAGCCGGCTTTGAGTTTCAATGGCCACAAGCAAAAAATAAAAAAATAGGCCGATTTGACAACTAAACTAAAAACAAATTTGGGATTTGAGGACCGATTTGTCATAATATATATAAAAATCGATATGAGAACCACAAACATGTCTTTGCCCGCTTGCCCTTAGGGCCGGCCCTTGCATAAAACGACGTTAATTGTTATGAAAAGGTTTATGGCTAATTAATTTTGGTGGATTTGGTAGGGACGGGAAGATGACTGTTCGAGTATTGATGAAATATTTGGTGAATAAGTTGCGATTGGAGCACGAATCCCAGGTTTTTTTAATTATCTCAATCACATCTCTTTTAAATTTCCCTTTCTTGAACTTTTCTTTTTCTAGATTTCCATGTACACGTTGCTTGCCGTAACTACAATCTCCTTAGGTCTTCCTTTTTAAAAAATAAAGAATCTATAACGTTACATAAAAAGCATAAGAAGATGATGAAAATAGTACGATAAATAAAAACATATTAGTAAAAGAAAAGAAGAAAACGTGGAGAGGGTATATTCATGGGGGTTGGTGTACTGAGGAACATGACAGTTACATAGGAACTAATTGCCACAAAAGTGTCTCCATGTTAATTAGGTCACAAGTAGATGTCTATGCTAGGTGTAAGCCGTTTTGCTCTTTCTTTGTTTTTATATGCTTATTATCCATTAATTGATTTATAAACTTTTTCGACTTTTTGTCTTATTTATTCCTTTTTATAATTTAGGGGTAATTAATTAACGGTCGAGTTATTAATTAGTGTCTAGTGTGATCATATTCTCATTAGAAATGAGTGCACCCTTTGATTTATTTATTTTTTACATATATTCTAATATATATGGTAATATCCACCAACCAACCTAAATATACACTCAGATTGATTCATGGAATCCAATTTTTTCAAATGCAATATCTTTGTTTGCGTTTTAAAATGTTATTTACACATTGTGTTTTAATCAGACATTTTTGTAGACTAGCAACGTAACCTCAACAAATATAATTAAGAAAGAATTTTGGAAAGAAAAATCATGCTTCTCCTTCTTCTATATAAATTAAAATTACTATTTTCCGATATACTATCTAATTTATGAGATTGTAGAACCAAAAATCATTCTTTTGTAGGCTTTAAGGTTAGTCACATCCCAAAATGAAGAACAACTCACATAACCAAAACAAATAGCTCAACAAAGCAACTAGTTTGGAGAGAGATCTCTACAAGAAAACAGCGTGTTTTCCGACGGAACATTATTTTCTATCGGAAAACCGTCGGATAAAACCGTTTAATTTTAATTATTAGTTTGTAATTTTAAATTTTATTATATTTTAATTTTAATTTTAATTTTATTAGTTTTTATTTTTCATTTTTATAAAAAATATTAATATATTTTATTTTTAAATTAAATAATTATAAATTTTTTTAAAAAATTACGTTAACCGTCGGCATTCCGTCGGTGTTACCGAAACCGTCGGAATTCCGTTTGGTAACGCGGGAAAACCGAAACCGTCGGAATTCCGTCTGTTCGCGCCGGAAAAACGAAACCGTCGGAATTCCGTCTGTTATGGCCGGAAAACCGAAACCGTCGGAATTCCGTCTGTTATCGCCGGAAAACCGAAACCCGTCGGAATTCCGTCTCCATTTGAACTCCGAAATAAATCCGTCGCAATTGCGTCGCAAATGCTCGACGAATTTCCGACGGCATTTGTTTTTCCGACGTGATAGAAACGACGGCTTGTTCCCGTCGGGAAAGAACCATTTCCGACCGCTTCCTGACGGTTTTGGCCGTCGGAATCCCCTTGTTTTCTTGTACTCTAGAGTACTGATTATGATGCCATACCGCATCCTTAAGAAAACTCAGGTCACTGAAATCAATCGATAATGCATGTCACATAAGTTATATAATTATACGTACATATCATATAATAATTATATGCATGTATACATATATTTATAGAATTATACGTTTACTGTTCATATAGCTATATCGCACGCTTCTTCTATAGCTAGTTATAATTTCAAATGATGGGTACTATAAAGTAACTTCATATCATATGCATGCTGACTTAATGACTTACTATAAAATCTTACGAGTCGAATTCATGAAATAAAAAGTGTCCTTCCCATTTACTTTTCGATGAAAGAAATTGAATTCAATCCGCGTTAAATTACGTACTATGCTTCTCGTGCAAATTTTAATCATTGAATGTGTCCATTTATGCGCTCGCTTACCCATATTACGCTAGTAACTTTTATGATCCCTGAATTAATAATTACAATTTTTATTGCCAAAGAAAGAATAATTATAAAAAGAGCCGAGACTTCTTTTCTATGGTAAGAGATCATTCGAGATTTCAGTAATTATAATGTGCATGGAACGTCATTAATGCTTTTGATAATTACGAAACGGTGAAATATCGTTTGATTATTCACGTAAGCCCTTTCTCTTTTTTTTTTCTTTTCCTTGTAATATTTTCCAACATACTTGAAAGCCACACAAATGAATCTTTTGGACGTCGTAAAATTGCATGAGACTTTTGAATACACTTTTTTAAAAAAGTACGCATGAAAGGATAATAATTAATACTACAATTTAAGTGAGATGATATTCTATTTTTTGGAATATTAAAATACGTTTGATTGTAACTCGTAAGCATGTTTTCCTGAATAACATTCTATGCTTAGGCGTCTATTAAACTTAATTAATATGGAACGCAGATAAATTAAATTATACTAATATTTAGGTCATCAACTCAATGTTAAAAATATAATCAATCACTAAGTTTTTTTTTTTGTCTTGTTGCGTTAAGCCATGCCATGAAGTATGACAGATAATGAGAATGAGGCAATCAATATAAAATTATATGTGGCTATGAAAATCTTTGTACTCTAATATCCGTTACATATGTACATATCCGTATTATATAAAGTAATTAATTAATTCCTCATTGACAAGCTGTTTATTTAGTCCATTTATCTTAAACTATACAAAAGGAAAATAGCATAAAATCAATATATAAGGTACATAATTGATCAAATATTTTAATATTAATCATATAATTCATATAGAATTTAGCTTATATAGCACATGGAAACTGTAATTTGATCGTTTAATAGCATTTTAATTCATTTCAGTGTCAAGACATGAAAATTAGTACACGGACATTAATCAGCATTTCAGTGTGAATATATATCTACAAACTTTTGTTTGAAATTTCTGAAGGGTTGCTTTAATTTGCATATTTTACAAAATTTTAAAGGGTTATAGTTAATCCGTTACCAGTTCAGGGTTACGTTCACAAGGTCATCATGGGCTGTAATTCTTTTAGAGTGATGATCATTTACTCATAAATATATATATATATATATATATATATATATATTGTATGAGTAAAATATATATACCCATATAATGATGTGAATGTGTGTGAATAATAGATTTGGGTAGGGCATAGGTATCAAGAGTGAATAATAAATATGAATGCAATGATTAGGCAGCCATAATCTGACTTCGTGGAGGCATTGTTCTTCCATTTTTGTCTTTCTCCCTCTTTTTAAGTTTCCATTGACTTTTTAATTAGACGTAAGAAAACAAAAGCCTTTAAAGCTAAAAGTATAAATTTCGAATTCCTTTTTGCGCCACATGAATTGTTTTGTCAACTCGTTCTTCATTTCCGCAAAATAAATAAATAAATTCTCAAATGATGATAGTTACTTTCTCATATTTTTTTTTAATCGTAATTAAGTACTAGAAAATGATATCTAGAAAAGGGATTAAAAATATATATACTTTCAAAAAAATTGAGCATCTCTTTTATTTCCTGTCTTCCACATATGCAATTAAAACCAGAAGCATATAATAAACCGAGGCTTAGCGAAGCCGTCATGCTTATGTTAGAAGTGGCTCATCAACACCAACAATTCCTTTTATTAGCTAATTGTTTGTTTAGTGTCTCGCGTAGGACCCTTTGTTCACAAACCCCTAATGAATTTAGTGCTTGAAAGGCCTTTCCCACATCAATCATACTCATATCCTCTCTAAGTGCTGCTGCACTTTTTTTTGTTTCCACATCATAATTTTAGATGGTTTTCCTTTTGTTCCGACTCACTCGTTGTGTCTTTATCAGCAAAACTTTGTTTGATTAGCTTATCCATTATATTTTCTTCAATACTACATTAGTATCGAAAACTTTGATTTTGCAAAATTTCTTCAAAATTACATGCACAAAAAGAGAGTTATTCTTCTTTTTCGCATAATTAGCTAGGCTATTCTTCTTTATTTTTTAAATACTTTTTTTCAGTTGATTTTGCAAGTTCGTGCTTTATTCACTTCCATTTGTAGCGAGAACCACTTATAATAAAATACATTTTGGACTTTTCTTGGATCAAACATGACTAACCCTAGCCCGAGTTGATAGACTCCTTCGCATATTCTTGAGTTGTTGAATTTAACAATGGTTGAAGGATAGTCAACAATATTAGGAAGCTTGCAAGGTATTTTTAATAGTTTTACATTTTTATTTTTGTTTTTTTTCCACTCATTGTGTTTAGAATCTAAACCTTTCAGTCGAATAGGAAAATACACCCAAAAATGCCATTTTCATCAAATCAATTCCCTAAAGTTTTATAAATTATATTGAGATATATATTCTTTGCTTTCTTAGATCTTCATAATATATATAAACACGTCTCTTAACTTAAGTCGCTTAGAAGTTCCAAAATATAGGTACCATATGTTTGTAAGATATATAACGGCCAATATGTTTTAGGCTTTTAGCTATAGTATGTTACGCTATCAAATATTTGGGTTTTAAAAACTTTATAAATGAGCTGGTATGCGACATATATAGTGGCATGTATATCATATATGTCACCTATGTATACAGCATCAATAAATAATGTATTTTACGTCGAGAAAAAGCAATGCATGTAATCGCCTTCAACAGCAGAATCATTGCAATTTGCTGAAAGAAAAATGCATTTTCAATAAAGGAACAAAATGGCACTAAAGGGCAGATAAGGGAGCCATGAACATGATACCCTTTTAAGTTAGTGATGCGATGCATCAAAACATTTTAACATATATGCATATCCGACTACGACTTTTATGGTCCCTATTTTATATCGAATTTTACATTAATTTCTTATAAATGTATATGTGGGTCCTTAAATAATTAAAATTAAAATATCTTGATGTTGATATGTGAGATAGAACACCACTTTCATACCGTAATTGTTGTATAATGCTTATAAAAGAATAAGGATAATTTATAGCATCCATAGACGGTAACCATTTGGAATGCTTTTACAACAGCATCAACCATTATATTGAAATTAGTATTCTATATATATCCCCACTTAAAAAGAAAAACAAATGCGTGAGTTAAATTAAATGCTTTTTGGGTCGTAAACCTTAGTCAGCAAAACGTAAAGAGAAGACGTGCATGAGATGATGGTGAAGTTTTCATGGGGTAGTGTCTCCGTTGAGTTTCCTCCGTTTAGAAATAAACTTTTATTTCAACAATCAACATTTCTTTTTCAGCACAATATATTTATATTATATTCTGTTCAATCTATCTACAGCTACTCTTTTCCTTTTGGGGACGTAAAATTTTCATTTTACAACTAGTAAATATAGCAAGAATAAAGATATAATTGGGTAAGAGGAAAATGATAGTAGGAGATTAATTTAGCTTTTCTAATGTTTGGTTTTCTTTGTGTGCACTTGATTATTCATTTGAAATACTTAGTTCTTAATATTTTACCGAACTATATACTTAAAATGGACTTGTGAAATATTCTTTACCACGAGTTGAATATTATATAACGATAAAGACTATTTGGAAGAGTCATTGCAAAATACATTACGGGTAGAAAAAAGGGTGGGTCAGGAAATGATTAAAATTTGGACATCGTGGGTACCATTCAAATTTCTTATCAAGTAAGTTGTATATAGTATTGTTATGTGAATATGTGTTGCATAGTTTTCTTTAAATTCTCTTTATTATATATGTGTGAAAATTGAAATAAGTGGTGGTGTCATTGTTGGTGTTGCTCGTTCTTTAAAAAGCATTATGTTAGAAAATCATAAATCTCTTAGAAGCAATGTTTTTTTAAACCGAAACGGATCGGTGGTTGAACCGGTTTAAACCAAAATCTGGGTATAAGTCCAGTTTGGGTTAACATTAAAATCCAAACAAAATTAGACTGGTTATCGAACCGGGTCGAACCGCCAAAAAACTGGAAACCGGTAAAAAATTGGAACCGCAGATTCAATTATTTTGTTAATTTTAAAAAATCATTTTATTTTCTTTTAGTTCTTATTTTTTAACAAAAAAAAAAAGTAAAACTAGAGCTTATAAAGTTAATTAATAAGATAGTAAATTTCTTTCGTATAAAACTTTTAAAATTTTAAATCGTTTAAAAGTTTAAACTAAAACGTCTAAATGAGCTACTATTATTTTAATATCTATGATTTAGTTTTAATTTTTTTATTGTTGTTGAAGAATTTTGTTTTCTCAAATATTTGTAAAACTTGAATTTTTTTTATTGATATTTGGATAGATATGAAAGTATAAATAGAAAAAAATATAAAATTAAATATGTATAATAATACTTTTTAAAAATTATTAAACCCTGTTAAATTTGGTTGAACCACATTAACCCTTTACCAAAAAACTTTTCCTGTTCGGTCGTAGGTTTTAAAAATATTGCTTAGATGTAAAGTAGAGATTACATAATTACGGCATTGCGTAGCCACCGTGACACGTGGCTTTCGATCACTCTCTCTCCGTCACTCATACGAAGCAATGATCTCATTAAAATCCAATTTATTCCACTTTTATTACATTTTACACCCAATCAAATATTATATACTCATGTATCCACCTAGGTAATAAAAATGTAATTTGGGTAGATAACTGTATATTAGGAGACTAATTAGGTAGATAATGATCAACATGTTTAGAGTAAAACATGAAATTGTTAGGAAAACTAGTGTTTGTTTGTGTTTTTTACAAAAAGAAAAAAATCATTTAGTCAAGTGGTTAAATGTTCATGATTTTTCCTACCTGAATTCGATTCTAAATACTTGTGTTATCCTAAAGGGTTAATTGGCTATGGGTTGAGTATTTTCGACACAAATCACGTCAGAAACAAACTCTAGTCTTTTATCTAATTAAAAAGTATACAAGGTCATTAATTTATCTGTGCAATCACCAAAACCAAACCTCTTACATTTGGTCTTGTTTTTTTCTTTTCCCTCTATCACTGATCACCTAAGTTAATCATGATTGTGATGTATATGTTAATGGTAGTATGGTACTATACATTAAGCATATAGGAGACTAATAGTGTTTTTTGTTGTTGTTGGAAATTTTTAAAAAAAAATGATAAGCAGGTAGAGATAAGATGCAGAGGGCAAGAACTGGAGCCAGTGTTGACATTACAACACGTGAGAGATGCGATCTGGAGAGGAACCAGAGACTCACAAAACCTTACTTTGCTTCCAAATTCATCTTCCTCTGATCATCTCATGGTCCTCCATTATGGTAGGACTCTTTCTTAATTATTTATATATATTTTTTTTTATTTATTTATTAACACCATATTATTCTCAATAAAAATACCAACCCACCTTCTTCAATTGTTTTTTCCTCTCCTCTTCTTTTTTTTTGGTGGGTGGTTTCTATTATTTATTTTCCCTTAAGGCTTTTTTTTTCTGGGTGCGATTGGTCGAATGATCAAAAATGAAAGAGTATCTAATTCGGTAGGAGTTTGCATGCCCCGATTGACGTTTTTATTGTTGTATCTTCTGGGCTTGCGAGTAATGTTAACGTATGAGAAATGTATCAACTATATCTACATTATTTTCATGCTATTATCCGTATTATAGGTGACTTTCTTTTGACATAGTTAACATATGTTGTTGCTTTATGTTCTTAGTGTTTAATGTTTTTGTCTGAGAAAATATGGGCTTGATTGAGCCTACACTAAACCAACTCAGTGTCAAATTGAGTTAGATGATTGGGCCTAATGTATATAAGTATATCACAATGTTTTAAAATGAGAAAAATATTAGTACAATACAAAGTACATTTGAGCCATAGTTATGAATATATATAGAAAGACCGTAACTTTTTTTTTTTTAATGAATGTTAAATTATATTCAAACAAAAAAAACAATGTTTACGTGAACTGTGACATTAATATGAAATTTTGAAAAAAGTTTTCGAAGAAAAGAAGAAGAAAACATTATTACCGACTCCCAAACTATGTACTTAGACTCTCGTCATAGTCATGGTCGCATATGCCTCTTATAGAACTTAATCGATTACGCATATCCTTGTCGATGAACTTGATGACGATGGTCGAAGAGTTTGGAGGCTCACCGTGTCGACGACAATTTCTTTCTTTCCAAATCCGATACAGCGTCAATTGGAAGAGATGACGTATCATATACAATTTAAGATTGTCGATAAGGCTGTAACTTTCTATCAAAGTTTTTGAGACGCCAACCAAAGTCATCTGGCAGTTATTACAAAAACTCTAGCTGAAATTGGGAAAACGGTCATTTAAATCCTCAACTTTCACATTTTGACCATTTAAATCCCAAACCTTTTGTGACTTTCGTTAAAAATGTCATTTTTTTTGTTGACTGAGCCAATTTAGACATGTCGTTAAATTGATTAACGGAATTAACTAACAGTGTTAATTATCCTTTTGAAATTTTCGTTTACTAAGAACGACGTCAACTGAAAATTAATTTTGCAATGGAGATGATCACACTCAGGACCTCTTAATGTAAAAAACGGCCTTACACCATTAAGCCATTGTAACCTTTGTTAAAATATGTATGCTGATTGTTTATAACTTTAATCACTAGATTTTTAGAACATAAACCCGATTTTTTTGAAAATTCCCAATTCAGTTCCTCTTCTTCTCTCATTAGATTTCAGTTTAATTTTCTGGATTTCGGTTTATTTCTTTACGATTTAGTTTTGTGATTTGCCTTTTCTCCATAATTCTGTTATGAGCTTGTTGAATACCGTCCACCCATAACAAAATCGAGGAATTTTTTATTTATTTTAAATCAAACGACATCTTTTTCAGTAAATCAAAAGTTCAAACGGATAATTAACACCGTTAGTTAATTATGTTAATCAATTTAACGACATGTAACGCCCCGGCCACCCTATCTATGGGCTCCACGTCCACTCTCGGCCCGTGGGCCCACACTCTCCGACTGTCGGTGCGCAAGTCTAGATGGTCTTAGTCAACAAAAGTTTAAGATTTTTAACGAAAGTTGATAAAAAAAAGTTTGGAATTTAAATAGTTCACGCCAAAGTTTGGGATTTAAATGACCAAAATGTGAAAGTTGGGGATTTAAATGACTATTTTTCCAGCTGGAATTGTAACATTTTACAAAAAAAACAAGAGAAATCGCCAAGCTGAATTCAGCTATTCACATTGAATTGCATGAAAAAGCACATGGCTAACATATGGCAACGAGTATTCATCCCGAGCCCTAAGGTTGTTATTATTTTTTTTTGGTATGAATGTTAAGAACTTAATACGTACATAGATCATTATTATGCCTATACCAGTAGGTAGGTCTGGGCATATTATACGAACCCGAAAACCGAACCCGAAACCAAACCGAAAAAATCGGGTTCGGGTCGGGTTCGGGTTTAGCCTATTACACGAATCTGTTCTATAGTCCTCGGGTTTCGATTTCGGTTTCGGGTTCGGGTAAACCCGCGGGTACCCGAATTACCCGATTTTTTTTTTTTTTCATGAAATGCATGTTTATGTAAAAAATGCATGTTTTTACAAAAAAAAGATTTCCCGAATCAAGTTTTTAAAACAAAAATGCATGTTTAAAACGAATGTTAAATTTTATTCACACAAAAAACCATTTTTTTACATAAACATGCATTTTCAAAAAAAAAAAAAGATTTCGGGTAATTCGGGTAACCGCGGATTCGGGTCTATGCTTCCCTTTCGGTTTGTTTTGGAGATAATTTGTGGTTAATTTGGAATTGGATTTTGACTCGATCTTGATTTTGTTTCTAATTTGCTCCATTTTGATTTTGTTTGTAAATTTGATTTTGATTTCCATAATTTATGGTCGATTTGATTTTGTTTCTTTATTTGATTTTGAATTTTGTGTTTATTAATAAAATGCATGTTTAAAAAAAAATAGATTTCCCGAATCATGTTTTTTAAACACAAAATGCATGTTTAAAATGAATGTTAAATTTTATACACACAAAAAACCTTTTTTTTTTACATAAACATGCATTTTAAAAAAAAAAAAAATTTCGGGTAACCGCGGGTTTACCCGAACCCGAACCCGAAAATTTACAGTTTTTCGAGTATTTCGGGTTTTTCGGTTTAAAAACCCAAAAATATCCGTAGCCCGATAACCATAAACCAAACCCAAATATCCCGCGGATTTTTATGGGTTTTGACCTCCAACACGAAAACCGAACCGAACCCGAGTGTACCCGAACCGAAACGATAATTTTAAAAATCCGAATGGGTTTCATATTCATCAAACCGAAAACCCGAATACCGAATAACCCGACCCGAAACCCGAACGGGAAACCGAATGCCCAGGCCTACCAGTAGGTGAAATCAAAATTTCACAACTAACCAGAAAAATAATGCCTATGCACCAATGTCCAGTTTTCAGGCGGCAACAATGGCAATTATTATACATCTTTTTCTATAGATTTTTTTTTGGGTTAAACCGTATGACTTCCGTGCTAGAAATCTCAAAATACGATAGATTTGAGACTCTAAAAGAGCTTATTGAGATGAAAACATGATCGATAGAGTAACAGCTTATAAAGTTTTATTCTAATGCAAAAGAGAAAAAGAAAGGAAGAGATTCAAGTTGTCACCAAGATAAAATTGTTGTTAGATTGATTTCATAAATAGGAAAAAGAAGCTGCTCAAAACGTTGTCTTGGTTATAATTCTCGTAAACATTAATACTTTTTTTTTTTTTTTTTTGTCAACAAACTCCATATATTAAATCACATTTGGTCGGTAGAAACATCTCGAAATCGAGTACTTTCTACCGACTCATCGAGATCTACATGGGAAAATAAATGGTTACGTGCTCGTGCCGCTTTTGCAAGGGCATCGGCACGGTCATTACAAGAACGAGAAATGTAAGCTAACTAAAAGGAAATAAAATGTTCTCTAAGTTCTGCGAAGTGATCTAGCTCAGACTGGAAAGCTGGCCAATCTATCGGATCGTCAGTCATCGTCAATAGGTTTGAGCAATCTGTCTCAAATCGGGCCCTAAGTATACGCTTCTGGATAAGACAATCCATCGCCCAGAGGAGTCCCTCAAACTCGGCATGTAAAGCTGATAGACTTCCTCGGCATCCCTGCTTGCCGGTGTGTGTTTGACCTGATGTGTCAGTGAGAAACCATTCGAGACCGCTAGTGGGCCCTTGATTTGCCCAAGATGCGTCCACTTGGCAGGTCGGGATATGTGGATGTTCGGATCGGGTGATATCTCCAGTCACGGTAGTATCTCCTTCCTCCCCTCCGTCTTCTTCTCTAGCCAAGTTTGCGCATCTCCAGTTTTCTTCCTCTAGCTGGGCTACTTGGAGCGTAATCACGGCTGATACATTCTTTCCATTGAAGAGCTTATCGTTCCTAGCCTTCCAAATGAACCAAATGATCCACGGAAATGTATCCCTTTGTGGTTTAGGGAGACCCCTTTCTTTTGCCCTCCAAAATAGGAAATCCATATTTTGGTATAGGGATGTACTCGGGAAATAACCCGGAAGGGACAGATAGTCCGATAAAGCCCACACCTGCAGGGCTGGGGGGCACTCAAAAATCATATGATTAATCGTTTCCTCTGGTGCACCACATCTGGGACAACTCTTAACGATTCCAAGGTGCCGGTAAGTTAGTCGTTGGCAAGTCGCTATACACTCCGTTAAGGCTTGCCACATAAAGTGTCGAAGCTTTCCGGGGGTCTTGATTTTCCACACTTGGCTAAGTAGACCCGTGATGCTCTGCTCAAATATCTGTTGAGGTTGTAGTCTTCTTTGGTTTGTAGTGTGTAGTAATTCATATCCAGATTTAACCGAATATGTTCCTGATTTTGTATAACTCCACGCAAAACCGTCTAGTTTGAAAGTTCTGCTAGGTTTCAACCCCAGAATTAGGGCGACATCCTCGGGATAGAATAATTCCCGGATTCTTGTGTGATTCCATTCCGGTGAGTTATGTAGCATAAGGCCTTTAACCAGAAGATGAGGGTCTCGCCGGATATGTCTATCTAGGCGTCTTGGTAAACGAGCCGGTTTGTCTGGAATCCAATGTTCACTCCAAGTCTTGGTACTATATCCAGAGCGTATAGTCTTCTGAAGGCCTAGTCTGAGCAGGGGTTTAGCCGCCATAATGCTAGTCCAACCATACGAGGGAGATCTAGCCTTACGATCTACCATCGGGGATGATTGGTGATAGTATCGTCCACGTAATACTCTAGCAAGGAGAGATGTTGGGAAGTGAATCAACCTCCACAGTTGTTTTGCAAGGAGGGCTAGGTTGAACTCGTGAAGATCTCTAAATCCTAGACCGCCTGAGTCTCGAGAAGTACAGATCTTATCCAAGGCTATCCAATGTAGTCCTCTACTATTTTGGCGGAAACTCCACCAAAAGTTGGATATAGCACTCCTCAGTTTATCTGTGATACCCTGAGGGAGTAAAAAACACGACATAACGTATGACTTCCGTGCTAGAAATCTCAAAATACGATAGATTTGAGACTCTAAAAGAGCTTATTGAGATGAAAACATGATCGATAGAGTAACAACTTATAGAGTTTTATTCTAATGCAAAAGAGAAAAAGAAAAGAAGAGATTCAAGTTGTCACCAAGATAAAATTGTTGTTAGATTGATTTCATAAATAGGAAAAAGAAGCTGCTCAAAACGTTGTCTTGGTTATAATTCTCGTAAACATTAATACATGGGCCTTTTTTTGACACACCTATACATGTTGAAAAAAAAATCTAAACACATGGACTTTTTTTTATACATGTTGGAACAAAGTTGGGATTGGATTAAACTTCTCTTTACATTCTAAACTTTCGGTTCATAATCTCTCTTTTTTAGTATTTGGAGTCAAGATTTCCAATTTAAAGAAAAAGATAATCTTTTGCCCGAAAAGAACCAAAATTTAGAAATGGCCATAAGGACATGTTCAATGCAGATTTCACGGAATCTTATGTGGTGTTCTTATAATATAAAATTATTAAAACACACACTCTTTTTTTCTTTTAATCAACTTTATATCTTCTCTTTCATCCTTTTACTCAACTTTTAAACACTCTCTCTTCATTTTCCTTTTAAACATATTCTCCAAAAGATCAAATATTAGATCTATCTCTCTCCCTTTTAAACACTTTCTCTTTCTTTTACTCAACTTTTATTAATTTTATATTTAAACACACACTCAATATACCCCACAAAAATATTCTCTTTCTTCCTTTTACAACCATTTTAATAATTTTATATTATAAGAACACCTCTTAAGATCCCAAAATGTCACCATTGAACATGCCCAAAGACCTCACAAAGTATGATGTATACTTTTTAGTCCAATAAATTTTCTGATGCCATGTGTATTAACTAATTGATTAATATCACGAACAATCTCCAACACACATTAGGGAGTAAAATTCTAAAGCTTTTAGGTTGTAGTCTCGTAGAAAAACATACATTTCATTTAACATTCAGCAAAAGAACTAATTGTAAGCAGAATATATTAAGCTCATCTCAACTAAAGTTGTACATTAAACCAAGGGTCGTTGTTAGTTGCTACATGATTAGTTCCTTTTGGTCTATTATAGTACTTTAAATATATTTTTTTGTAGAAATCAGATTTTAAACTCTATTCGGTTCCTCTAAACTCATTTTTCAAATCGAGTTATTCGACTAATAATCTCTAACTTTGCCTGATTGTCATTTTGTAGTTGAAAAAACACTAAAACGACTTAAACTTCCTCAGTCTCTTAATGAAGAGTTTTGACTTTCGAGTTTCGACAACAACAAAATATATTGGAAGTTGAACAATTGACTTGCATTTTTCACATGTAGATGGTAGATTTGCAAAACAATAGAAAAGTTCAAAGATTTTTGTTTTTGAAATTTTCAATTATCCCTCTTGCCTTGAACACATTTTGCATCAAGCAATTAACTTTTCGTTTTACTCTTCGTAAGTAGACTTACTCAACTCTCTTCTTCCTTCAAACTTCTTTTTTTCAAACTTGTCTTTTGTCTTACTCCATCATTACCATCTCCAAGAAGATCTACTTCTGCATCCATCTCGCGACTCAGCTCTTGCATACGTCACATTCCGTTAAATGGAGCGAGCACGAACGGAAAGCCCTAGCTACTTCCGTCAATGGAGCGGCGATTCGAACACTAATGCCGCCGCCGTCGCTCCATCTTCTCCGGCGCGTCATCACCACAGTCGATCTTCTTCCGTCACCGGGATATCTAACGTCAAACGAGCCCAAAACGTCGCTGCGAAAGCTGCTGCTCAGAGACTAGCTAAAGTCATGGCTTCTCAGACTTCCGCCGATGACGACGACGACGACGATGACGAAGTCGGTGGTGATGATCTAGGTTTCCGATATGGTGCTCCTCCTCCTCCTCTTTCCTTTACGAGAAATAATGCTAATTCTGCAACTAAACCTAAACCTGCTGCTTCTTCTGTTGTTCTTCCTCCTCCCAAAATCGCCAGATCTTCTTCCCCTGCGGTAAATTTAAGACCTTTTTTGCTTGATTAGTAATCAAAATCTGTGATTTGATGACCCAATTTACCAAAATTTGGTCTTGATCTCGTTTAGGAAGTGTTGAGATTTAAGGAATTTTGGTTTTGAAGTTTCCAATTTTGGAATTGAGACTTGGTTATTGAAAAACTGGGAATGTAGTTAAGTAAGGGAAACTATTATGGATGTATCTAATCGGATAATTGTTGGTGATTGTGAAGGTATCCCGGAACGCACCAGCCATGTCTGTTCGTGCATCGCAACCGCCTGTTCCGCCGAGCAAACTGTCTCAAAGGAATCAAGCGATCAATCCATCACCATTTGGAACTCCTAAGAATCAGCAGACTGAAAAGAGGTGTGAAATAGATACCTAAAAGTTGTACTCATGTTTCAACTAGTTGAGTTTGTATTTGAAGACTGGAAACTGTTTGTCAATGCAGGGTTTTAGCTAATATTGAGCATCTTAATCCAAGAGATTCAAAAGATCAGCACGAAGCATCCGCTCTTTGCGATGAAGTATGCTAGTTCTTTTTTTTTTTCTTATGCATTGACATTTTACGGAAAAGTTTGTAGATGGAAACTGACATTCCTTTTACATCACAGCTCGATATGCTGCAAGAGGAGAACGAGAGTATTCTGGAAAAGGTAAAGAGTCTTCTTTTATTTGGTTTCCATCTAGCTCCAGAGTAATGTTATTAACGTTTGAGTTTATTAACAGCTTAGACTTGAGGATGAGAGATGCAAGGAAGCAGAAGCCAGGGTGAGAGAGCTTGAAAAACAGGTAATTGGAATTGGGAGCCATGATATACTTGCCTTAGCCTGTATGCATAATTATTTTTGGTTTCCTTAAAACTGTTCTGACACTTGAAAAAAATACTTTAGGTGACTTCTCTGGGAGAAGGTGTATCCTTGGAAGCTAAACTTCTGAGCCGGTAGTCATTATCAATACAATTTATTTGCCACTTTTGTTTATCTTGTTGAATTGAAAGGCTTATATGAATGTACTTTGTTTTGAATGCTGTAGAAAAGAAGCTTCTTTGCGTCAAAGAGAGGTATTCCAAAGTCTGAGCCCCCTCAGGATTTGCTATTGTTGTGGCTTTGTTACCAAGTATATAAATGTTGTTCTGGCTTTTAGATTCACTAGCACTCACTTTATGACAGGCGGCCCTTAAAGATGCTAGGCAGAATAGAGAAGGGACCGATAGAGAGACTATTGCTCTTCGGTCTCAAGTAGAGGTAGGCACTATTTTTGTACAATTAATATGAGTTGGTAGGTGTTAGTTAATGAAAACGTAGAAATCTTATATCTTCTATGTTTCACTTTGATTCAGAATGCAAAACTTGAGACCGCTGCTGTAGTAGCGCAACTACAAGGAGCAGAGACTGAAGTCAACGCTCTACGAACGATGACGCATAGAATGATATTGACCCAAAAAGAGATGGTTTGTGTTCATGGTTTTGCACAGCCTACATATAAGCTTATGGTAGCGTTTAAGTAACAGACCATTGTATAATTTCAGGAGGAAGTTGTTCTCAAGCGGTGCTGGCTAGCTCGATATTGGGGCTTAGCTGCTAGATATGGTAAGGGGTAACAAAATTATCTGTTTAATGGCATACCGGTAACTTTTATGCCATCATTTATCTTTGCTTCTTGACATCTGTGCATATTTGCATATCAGGCATATGTTCGGATATTGCTACATCCAAGCACGAATACTGGTCATCTCTGGCACCTCTTCCTTTTGAAATTGTGCTATCAGCTGGGCAGAAGGCTAAGGAAGAAAGTTGGGAAAAAGGCAAGCAATCACTTAGTCATGTTTCTAAGACATCTCTTGTGATAACATTCTGTCATTTTGATTCTCACTTCTCATTACTGTATATTTATGTATTGGCTATGAAAACATTTGAACAGATTCTGACGAGAACGAGAAGAGGAGCCAGCTCGTTCAAGATATAAATGATCTGACAGGAGAGGGAAATATTGAAAGTATGCTCTCTGTAGAAATGGGTCTAAAGGAGCTAACTTCTTTAAAGGTTTATTCTCATTCACTTTCGTTATGGTTCATGCGCCCCTATTTCATATATCTCATGGAATATGCATGTTCTTTTGAAGGTCGAAGTTGCCATTACTATCACACTAGCCCAGCTAAGGTTGTCCAATACTGCTCGACTATCATCTGATACCGGTGAGTTTCTTACAAAGGTCTTCTTGACTATGTTATTTCTTATAATTTTTGTTGCTCATTGCATTAGCTGAAAAGGCAAGGCTACTTTTTTGCCAGGCTTTTTATTTCACCATTAAACAAATATGTTTGTACATGTCTTTTTTTGGACAAATGGTTCTTGAATATGCAGTTGATGTTTTTTCTGGTCATTTTCTTCGAGAGTTAAAATCACCCGGTGGTCCTAAGCATATGGAGGCACTTGGTAAGTGTATTTAGCCTATATCGAATTTTTACGTCAACATCTTGGTGTTATGAAATTCAACATATGGAGTAAAACATAATCAGTGAAGTTACAATGACAATCTCTTGATAAAATTAGGAGTATAAAATACATAAATTGAATATCGGTATTCTATGTTGACATTTCATATACTACTTTTCTACAAAGAGTGCAAACAGTTCTTGCTATTCTTGAGGTTAAGTCTGACCTCAACCTGTGGTCCTTTGCAGAGCTGAGTCACGAAGAGTCTGAAGATGTTCTCTTCAAGGAGGTACATAATCACAACCTCTTTCTCTGTTTCTCTCATGGCCTTTTCCTAGTTCTCTGATCCCGGCTATATGTTTTCCCTTTTGTATAGTTTCTGCCTTCTATGTATCTTTTGGATCTAAACTTTGGTCTTTGTCGATTCTCTATGCTAAAAATCCTTTGGAACTTTTGGCAGGCTTGGCTTACATACTTTTGGAGAAGGGCTTTATCCCTTGGCATAGAAATGGATATTGCAAGAGAACGACTTCGGTTCTGGATCAGTAGAAGCGCACACTCTCCATCTTCACATGACGCTATTGAAGGTACATTCTAACTTACCTGATTCCTTTTAGCCAAAAGACCCAGAAGAGAATCACTAAATTGGTTCGTTTTAATTTTCAGTTGAGCAAGGCCTAACAGAGCTAAGAAAGCTGCGGATAGAACGTAGGTTGTGGGAAGCCTCCAGGTCCAACCAGTAAGTCATGACCTTGGGTCCTCGGGATTCCAAAACATCGTATTACCACAGCTTTAACAGTACTGTATATTTTCTACGTGCTTTCTTCCCGTATGGTTCGAGTACTTTGCAGTCAGGAAAATGTTAATCCAGTTTTGTAAACCAAAGAATTGTATTACACGCACTACTTTTGACATATAATAAATCCACGTTTGCTCGCTCTTACCCTATATATGCAGACTCATTGTTGTTGGATTAGTATTCAGTTTAAAGTAACTACAGCCTGATGTGTTACTGATACAGCCACCAAAATGTTGTTACTCACCAGTAATCGTTGCAAGAGCACTGTCCTTCCTTGAAATGGTGAAACCTTCTTGAATCTCGGATGACAATTTCGCGTCCTGTAACTGAAGACACATGCTTTGCAAACTCATGGCAATCTGGACATGCCCGTAGATTCTTGAACGCTTTTATAGGTGCACCGGCATTGCCAGTCGCTGATATCAGCCCAAACGCAATGGCAAGTCTCTCGCTATGATCAAGAAGCTGTTCTCTTCTTTCTGTCATACTACACTGAAACACATCACCTTCCATAAAATCATCAAACTCCTTAAGCTTCTCATAGATCTCCTGAGTTTGCGGATGGTGTTTATCACCCACTATAAATCGATGAATCTTACCCTTTTCTCTGATCCAGCTGCAGCTCAGTTCCTTTTTTAACATCCTCTCATTCATTAGTTTCATCATTTCAGCAGCTTCTTCCCGTTTTCCAGCTCGGGTATACAGATTAAACGGTAGAACATATCCAGCTGTATCTTCTGGATCGAGTTTGCGAAGTTCTTCACCTGCAATCTCGCCCAGCTCAAGATTCTTATGGGTCCAACACCCACTTAGAAAGCATTTCCAGCTCATTGCATCAGGTTGAAAAGGCATATTCTTCATAAACTTGAGAGCTTCGTCTAACAGTCCCGCTCGGGAATAAATGTCGATCATACAATCATAATGGTCAATAGTTGGAGTCACATTATATTTTCGAATCATCATGTCCAAATAATGCTTGCCTTGTGCAACAAGCCCTGCGTGGCTGCAGGCGGTTAAAACCGCAATAAATGTAACAGAGTTTGGCTTCATGCCACAACTCACCATTTTCTCAAACAATCTGAGAGCTTCAGAAGCATTTCCATAGTAGGCATGACCTGATATAAAAGATGTCCAAGCAACAATGTCAGGGTTGTCCATTGACTCAAAGACTTCGTGGGCGTCATCTAAGCATCCGCATTTTGAATACATCGTAATGAGAGCACTTTCTCCAAACTGAGATCCGATCAGACTTCTTTTTATAGCATCTGCATGGACTTGGCCACCAATGTTGCAATCTGCAAGTACGGAACACGCTTGGAATATGCTAGTATATGTAAACGAATTTAGAACTGCCGCATTTTTGCTTCTCAAAGACTTGAAGGTTTTAATAGCCTCCTCAAATTGACTCATTTGGCAGTATCCGGATATGATCGCGCTCCAGGAAACATCATTTGGTTCAGAGATATTTTGGAATGCACGACAAGCAGACTCGAAGCTGGAACATTTGATGTAAAAATCAACGAGTGGAGTTCCCACTGAGACTTCAGGTTCCAGTCCAAGCTTAGCGACACAGGCATGAATTTGCTTGCCGAGATTAAGCTCTTCAAGAGAAGCACACGCTTTAAGAACAACTGAAAACACAAAACTGTCCCATTCAACACCTTCCGTTAACAAATCCACGAACAGTTTCAAAGCATCTCTAGCTCTTCCAGCTTGAGTATAACCTACCATCAATCCCGTACAAGCCACTGGTTTCCTCACTGCCATCTGATCGAACACTAGCTTAGCACCCGCTAACCAACCACATTTCACATACATGTTCAATATTCCAGTCTCTATCGTTGCGTTGCTACATAATCCAGCACGTATAACATGACCATGAATCTGTCTACCAATATCTAAAACACTAGGATTCACCAAAGATTTCGAAAGTGTAGTATATACTGAAGAAGTAGGCTTATCACCTGACTCCAGCATTCTCGAGAACAAACCAACAGCTTTATCCAAAAGACCTTGCTCGGCATAAGCAGAAATCATCGTCACGCAAGAAACAGAGTTTAACTCAGGCATTTCGTCGAACAGCTTATCTGCATCATCCAAGCTCCCACACTCACAGTACATCTGTAACACACAATTCTGAAGAGTCACGGAAGGATTTTCGAAAGCCATTCGCATACGATCATGGAGGACTCTCCCATGAGATAAAGACCTCATTGCTCTACAAGCTTCAAAGAGACATTGGTAAGTATACGGACTGATGGTAACTCCAGCCTTATCCATTTCTTGAAAAAACTTAAACGCTTCGTTGAGCTTCCCATGCTTCGACAACGAAACCAAATGAAGATTCTCCACTTGCCCTTGCTTATGCTCGATTTTAACAGACGAAGTGGTAGATTTCAGAGAAACCCATGACGGAATTTGATCGAAATTTGCGTGCTTTACCGGAATTTGATCGAAATTCGAATTCTTTGTAACCGGAATTCGAGAAGGGCTATAGGAGGACTGTAAAGTGAGTATCGTCATTGTTAATTGGTGAAAAATTCAAACTTTTTGAGAAGAAATGAAAGAGAAACTGAGAAACACTCAATTTTAGAGCTTTTTAATGGCAACAACCACCAACGGGTCAAATCAAATCGTTGGGTACCAAAACGACGACGTTTTATATACAAAAGGGTTTCAAAGTTTCCGTCTTTGGCGTCTCTCAACATTGAGTGGCCGCATCAATAATATTCGTAGCCTCCTTTTTCGTCTTCTCCAATGGCGGCTACTAGGGTTCGGTGTCAAAGCAATGCACCTTTCACCAGATTGCCGCATACCCACCAACGAAACTCGTCGACGTTACCGATTTCTCCGAATCGTGTCGATTTCTCTGCAATAAAAGGTCAAAGGAAGTTCTTGTTACCGCCAATTGGAGATGGATCATCCATTAGAAGAAGGGTTTTAAGTACAGGATGTGTAAAAAATGTAAAAGCTGTATTGGAAGAGAAGAAGATAGATGCGATTAAGGAGAATGAGGTAGATGAGAAGAGATTCACGTGTGTGATGAAGTTTGGTGGATCTTCGGTTGCGTCTGCTGAGAGAATGAGGGAAATTGCGGATTTGATTTTGACATTTCCGGAAGAAAGTCCGGTCATTGTTCTTTCTGCAATGGGGAAAACTACCAACAATCTCTTGCTTGTAATTGCTTAAATCTCTCTCCTTTCTTCTCTCTGTTATTATGCAAAACTTTGGATATATCATTTTTGAAGTTCTGATTTGGTGCTAGTGAAGGCGGGAGAGAAGGCTGTGAGTTGTGGTTTTTCTAATGCTTCTGAGATTAATGAGTTGAGCATTATCAAGGAATTGCATCTCAGGTTTTGGTTTCCTTAAAGATATTACTAATTTGGTACCTTTGAGAATCGATTTTCATGGTTGATGTTGGTTTTAAGAATATATTTTTTTGTTGTTTCAGGACAGTGAAGGAACTCGATATCGATCCGTCTATTGTTTCGTGTAAGCATCGTTTGGTTTGTTCGAGTAATTTGTAGACTTTGTAACATTTAGTGCTTAGTTCTTGCTATTTTGAATAGCTTCATAGATGTTCATTTGTGTTGAGTTTGGTAATATTCAGGAGTCTTTATGCATTGCTGTTTTTGATTTTGGATACATTTTGTAGCGTTTTTAGAAGAACTGGAGCGACTCCTGAAAAGCATTGCTACGACGAAGGAGTTGACTCTTCGAACCAGAGACTACTTGGTCTCTTTTGGAGAGTGCTTGTCCACGAGGATTTTCGCGGCTTATCTTAATAAACTCGGTGTCAAAGCACGCCAAGTATGTACATCATCATGTTTTAGTATTAGTTTAAGTTTCTTTAAAATATATATATTTTGTTTGGTTGGCTAATTAGTAGAATTGACATCTTGGTAGATTAGGCTAGAAATGTTCAACTTAGATTCTGGTTGTTATGGTTTTTCAGATTAGCAAAAGATGAGAACCAATTTGAAAATGTAAATTCTTTGAATTAGTCAGTAAACTTTTATATGAGTTTAGCTTTGGTTGTCAAGGAACTCAAACTCATAAGCTCTATGGCTTGCTAAATTTGCCTTGGTTTGAGCTTTCGTTTTTAGCTTTCTTGCACGTAATCATGCATTTCTACGACTCTAGTTGACATACTGTCGAGATGTTGACTTTTGTTCCAGCTTGCAAACAAAGCTAAGTAGATTATCGTCTTTGCAGTACGATGCTTTTGAAATTGGTTTCATCACAACGGATGATTTCACAAATGGGGATATCTTGGAAGCAACTTATCCAGCCGTTGCCAAGAGGTTATATGATGATTGGACGCATGATCCTGCTGTTCCTATTGTGACTGGTTTCCTTGGAAAGGTATTGTTAACAGTTTGCAATCTACAGATAACCGAGATTTCATTAGTGATTTGCCTAATTAGTCCATTCAATTTATAGGGTTGGAAAACTGGTGCGGTTACTACCTTGGGTAGGGGTGGCAGTGATTTGACGGCAACCACAATTGGTAAAGCATTGGGTTTGAAAGAGATTCAGGTTCTTCTACAGCCTCAAAGTTTAATTATCTCTTTTAAAACATTGCATACATCTTTGTTTAGTTTGGATGTATGTTTTTTCATTGAGTAGGTGTGGAAAGATGTTGATGGTGTTCTAACATGTGACCCAACTATTTATAAACAAGCTACACCAGTGCCATATCTTACATTCGATGAAGCAGCCGAGTTAGCTTATTTTGGTGCACAGGTGCCACTCAACTTGTATGCTTTAATACTCAAGTAGCATTATTACATGGAAATTTGTACAATGGCGATGCTCGAGTGGTTGAGTAAAGAAATAAAATTGTTGCTGCAGGTATTGCATCCACAGTCAATGAGACCAGCAAGAGAGGCTGGGATTCCTGTTAGGGTGAAAAATTCATATAACCCTAAAGCTCCTGGAACTATTATCACTAAAACAAGAGACATGACTAAGGTATAGAGACTCCAAATTTGTGTTTCCTTTTATTCAGCTCATGTGAGAACCTGCATAGAAAATAAAAAATTTACTCTTTTTTCATGTTTACAGTCAGTTTTAACGAGCATTGTTCTGAAACGCAATGTGACCATGCTGGATATAGCAAGCACCCGAATGCTTGGTCAAGTTGGCTTTCTTGCGAAGGTAAGAATGTACATTTTCAGCGCCTTTATGTGGCTTAAGTTTCAGAAGTTCATTCCTAATATCTCATTTTATTGGTGTAATGTACTGTTTATAATCAAATTGGTTCCCCTCACTCTTTTGGCCAGGTATTTTCGATATTTGAGGATCTTGAAATTTCCGTTGATGTTGTTGCTACTAGTGAAGTCAGTATATCGCTGACACTAGACCCGTCAAAACTTTGGAGCAGGGAACTGATTCAGCAGGCAAGTTCTTATATAGTGCCCAACACTTTATTTTCCAATCCATATATGTGTGTTATTTAAAGGCCCTTTTCTTCTTCGTTTTTCTGCTGTAACAGGAGCTTGATCATGTAGTTGAAGAACTAGAGAAAATTGCAGTTGTGAATCTTGCAAAAGGAAGAGCAATAATCTCTCTCATTGGGAATGTTCAACATTCCTCCCTGATTTTAGAGAGGGTTAGATCTTACCTCTTTGAAGGATCTATCACTGAGAAAGATATTACTTTTGCGCTTCTTACCTAATTTTCTTTTTAATTTCGGGCAGGCGTTTCACGTTCTTTGGACCAAAGGTATCAATGTCCAGATGATATCACAAGGGGCTTCCAAAGTAAACAACACTGCTTATCACCCCAAAAAATATCTCTTTCCGTGTATGCTCCTTACAAATTTATAACTTGCGGTAAAATCTTGCAGGTAAACATTTCTCTTATAGTAAATGACGCTGAAGCTGAAGGATGCGTCGAGGCTCTTCACAAATCCTTCTTTGAGAGCGGTGACCTCTCAGAGTTATTGATACAACCCAGATTTGGCAACGGGTCAGCTGTTAGGACTATTCAAGTAGAAAACTGACTCAACAGGCTCATTTGTTGATCTGCGTTTATCATTGTATTGTTTCTGAGTATACTTTAGTTCAACGAGAACAGTTTGTTGTCTACTGGTTGTTACGTTTAGGCAATGATCTTGCCATCTTTACATTTGGTGTAAGACTGATTTCTCGGACCATTTTGCATGATCAAAGCGTAACGAGTAAGGGAAAACGAAATATATTGATTTAACTACAGATGTTTGGTTTTAAGGATTAGCTACAAGAACATTTGGGCTAAAAGCTGTGTAGTTGTGTAAGCATGTGGACAAGCTCATCACTCGAAGGCCGGTCTGCTGGAAAATCAGAAAGGCAGATAATGGTGATTCTCAAAGCCATTAGCATCTCGTCTTCCTCCACTTCCTCCCCAAGAATATTCTTATCTAACGCTTCTCGTACTTCCCCGGATTGCTGCAAATTCTTCAGCCACTGTCCTAAGCTGGCTTCTCCACCGAAAGGATGTGTCGGGTCTTTTCCAGTTAAAAGAACACCCAATATCATCCCGAAGCTGAAAATGTCGCTCTTGTCGGTATATCTGTCACAAGGAATTAGCAAAAGAGAAGAACTAAACTCAATAGGCGATGGTGTTGAATTTGAACACACCTGTTACTTTGCGAAGACTCAGGAGCCGAGTAGCAAGAAACCGCTGTATGCGAACTCGGCATGATCTTAGCCAATCCGCAATCAGCTAGCCTCGGCTCAAACTCAGAATCCAACATTACATTCGTCGGTTTCAAGTTATAATGAAGAATCTGCGTATCGCAACTGAAATGTAGATGCTGAAGCCCTTTCACAATTCCAACTGCAACTCTAAGCCTAATCTCCCATCCGAGCTCGACCTCCTTCGCTCTAACCTTACACATCACATCCTCGAGACTACCATTCGGCATGTAATCATAAACGAGAGAGAACTCATCGGATTCTCGAACATAAGCTCTTAAACTCATAAGATTCCTATGCCTTAAACCAGCAAGAAGCTCAAGTTCTTTCTGCAACCTTCTCTTAACCAACTTACTACTAGTTTCCGGTGTGCCATTCCCTTCAAGTGAACATAATCTCTTAACAGCAACGACTAAACCGTTATCGAGTACCATTTTGTAGTATTTACCATTAGGGTCAGAGCCAAGTAACTGGATTCCATTACTCAAAGCTGAGTGAAGAGATTGAGGTGTAATCTTTGGGGAAAACACTACAGGGCCTTTGAGGATTGGTGTTTGTTTCATGTATTGAACAATGCAACGAACCAAGAAAGCTAATACTAAGGCTGAAACTAAACCGGTTAAAATCCCTGAGACGATGCTGATAATGATAACCTTGGAAGTGATTCTTGATTCGAGTGGTGTTGATGAAGATGGTGTTGTGGATAAGTGTTTCACTGTTCTTCTGCGACAATTTGCACTTGTTGGTCTTGAAGTGAAGATTAAGAAGAAGAATAAAAAGAAGAGATACATAGTGTTGCTTCTTCTTCTTCGTCTTCTTGTTATTAGCTCCATTGCTGAGTCTATGAGCAGAGTGAAATCGAATTCATCAAATTGAAAAAGCATTTGTTTTTTTTTTCCTAACGAATCTGAGAAAAGCTAAAAGAAGCAAGAAAAGTTTGTCTTTTTATTGCTACAGTGAAGTTTCTTCCTATCTTCTTCTTGTCATAAACCACAAAATATTCTCGAGAAAACCAATGAGAGATAAAAAAAAAAAAAAACCACTTAAAGAAAGAGAAAATGGGATTCTAACTTAAAATCTTCACAAAGAAGATGGAGAGAATCATTAGCTAATAAATTCTCTAACCTTTTTCCTCCAAAATAATTGAAAACCGAAAATTTTAAGAAGCTAAAAAGAAACCCATAATTTTATTTCTCAAGAAGGGACTAAAAAATTAAAGTATCAAACTCTTTGTATGTCTAAAAACTCAAACGAGAACCAGAAAACAGAGAAGAACAAAATTTCAATTTATTTTCTTCGTTTCCATGATTTTTACCAAATCAGTGGTTGAAACATGAAACAAACAGACAAAACTATGAACTCATTAATCAAGTAACCAAACACACTCTCTCTCTCACTCACAAGACTCTCTTTTCCTCCAAGACACAGTATCTTCAAGACTGTGACTCTCTCTCTCTCCTCACAAAAAGCATGACCGAGTCCGTTACTACGGCCAAAAACACGACAAGGAAAGATAACCGGGTTCCCGCCATATAGTGGGGTCCACATGTCAGGTGGTCATGGTAATATTGGTCCTACAGCCACGTAGAGGGATAAAAGGGAAGCTCTTGTTGCTGTCATGAGTGGCCGAAAGCTAAAAGACATAGAGTACCGTGAAAAGCAGATTTTAACCGTTGGTTTAGAAAAGCTAAGTGAGATTTTGACCGTTGGATTTGGGAGGCTCGAGAATTTGTGCACTTTTTGTCATAGCGTGTGAGATTATTACTACACAAAAGTGGTTCCCTTTGTTTGTCTGAGAATAATTTGCTTTTCTCCAATTCTCTCCTCTCTTTTCTTGCAAAAAAATATTATACTATTTCTTTATGCGAAGTAGTGCTTTTATTTGAAGTGTTCATATTTGAACAAACATTTTTTAAGAAAAATATCTTTGGTCCGACTTCTCCGCGAAAAAAAAATAATACCATGGTGTTTTGTGGGGTGTTTTTATAATATAAAATTATTAAAACACACATTCTTTTTTTCTTTTACTCAATTTTATACTTTCTCTTTCATTCTTTTACTCAACTTTTATTAATTTTATATTTAAACACTCTTCAAAATATCTAATTTTAGACACTCTTCAAAATATCTAATTTTAGACATTCTCTTCTTTTTTTACTTAATTTTTATTAATTTTAGGATTTTCTGCAAAAAAAACCATCCAGCAAATAAACCACAAGTCAACCACGAGGCAAATAAACCAAAGTCAACCACACCATCTCCGGTCAACCCGCTATATAGCCCTCACGCGTGTTTATGTTTTTCAATCCGTGTATCACTGTGTATCAATCATCAAAACGCCGCCGTCGTTGTAACCCAAGGGATTCGAACCCAGCATTCTCAGGACCAAAGGCACATCCATCACCATTGTGCCATTGGAAACTCATTGCTATCTCTAGCGCTTACATCTAATTAAAGAGAATAATACTAAATCAATAAAAGCCCTAATTGAACCCAAATCTAATTTTTATCTTGTTCGTCGTCTTCTTCTCCGACGATGACTTCCGTGGATCTGGTGAATGGGTGGATTCGAATCGTTCTCTCTTCTTCTTCTTCCTCTGATTCTTTTTATTCTTCTTCATTCTCCTCTGTCATTTATTCTCTTATTCTATGAAAATCTATGATATGTATACCTATTCAATTGGCTAATGATTCCGATTCCGATTCGAATCACATCGTGAAAAAGAAACCATAGACTCAGATTGGAAATACAAGCTTTTGTTTTGCTTACATTGAAGAGGCGTAATAAGAACGATTGGAGAAGAAGAAAGTTTGACTGGTAAATACGGTATTATATTTATAAGAGGTTGCAGTGTCAATAAATACTGTCGTGGTAAAAGTGGTAGTGTATCACATATTTTAATCCTAAGAGCAATGGTTCGACCTTTCCCTATTGCATTATTTTGTGTCATTTAAAATAAATAAAACGACGTAGTTTTGATGATTGATACACGGTGATACACGGATTGAAAAACATATACACGCGTGAGGGCTATATAGCGGGTTGACCGGAGATGGTGTGGTTGACTTGTGGTTTATTTGCCTCAGTGGTTTTCTTGTAAAACGGATTCAATTGGATGGTTTTTTTGCAGAAAACTCTTAATTTTATATTTAAACACACTTACTATCTACTTTCTTTACTCAAATTTTATTAATTTTATATTTCAATATACCCCACAAAACACTTTCCTTTTTTTACAACCATTTTAATAATTTTATATTATAAAAACACCACATAAGACACTATGAAAATAATTGCGTTTAAGTGGACGTGTATTAAGAATTCACAGTCAACTTTCAAACGGGGGTATAAAAGTGTTATCAAATGGTTTAAGTATCCGAAATAAAAAGATTGTACTGTTACTATGCTCAAGTATTATCTTGGCTTCTGTACATATATACTACTAATATGGGCAAAGATTTAAAACCAAAACCAAAACACAAATTAATTTAGCTAATGAATAAATTTATGGTTAAACAACTCTGCAGAAATGAACAAACCTTAAGTTGCTTACAAACTCAGGATGTTATATATTCCCACTTCAAATACACACAACACAGACACAACACAATACACTATATATTTTCCCAATACGCAGCCTATATCCATCACAAAAAAACATCAATAGATATAACTAAATTGCGGGCTAAGCTTGCTCGAGACCCTTCGAGGTCGTTCTTTACTGTTGGTTGGCTCTTAAAACATAAACTCCGAAAGCTCTATGCCCGTGAGCTTTACGTATCTATCAGCACTGTCTGAGATTGTACCCGTTTGTGTCTGAAAGGATAGCGAGAACGTCTGCATCAGTAAAATTTGACTCTGTAGCGATGTCAAGAGCGGTTTTACCTTCTCCATTCATAGCTTCTGGGTCTGCTCCCCTGTAAAATTCACCCAAATTTTGTGTTAAAAGATAAAACCATTCGAAAGGATTTAATGGATAAGCGGCTCAAAGAAGAATCAAGTTACCTCGTTAGTAGCAGTCTTGCTAATACCGCTTTGCCTCTGAGAATACAATAATGCAGCGGCGTTTGACCACTTGAATCTGTCGCGTTTACATTTGCACCATATTGCAACAAAAGCTCTACCATTCCAATGTCTGCCTTCTCACAAGCACAGTGAAGCAGGGCGCAACCTCTGGTTTCCTCAGGAGGAATAATCGAAGAACTACCTGAAGACGTTCTATCGAGTAACTCATTTCTTAATCTGAGTAGGACATCTTCACGCTTTGGCCTCTCTGGTACTAATATTATTCTGGAAAGTGTTAACGAAGAGCTGGAAGATGATTGGTCATACACAGAATTCACATCCGCTTCACCATTGACAATAAGCCGGTAAACAGCTTTTTTATCATTGCCACTCACTGCATCCCACATTTGTTGTGCAACTGATTGTGGGAAATCGCAGTCCCTTGATCTTCTAACAAATAGCTTCTCCGCATACTGCGAAACAAAATAACATACTGTGAAATATGCACTAAGTCGAGAAGAAAAATAGCTTCAGTTATCTCCGAAATAAGGAATCAAATAAAGGGTAGAAGCTTAAAAACCTTGGCTTGTATATACTTTTCCTTGATAGATATCATGTCCGCATAGCTCGGTTTTCCAGTGACCAGCACCTTTGATTTATCAGACCTGCACATAAAAATGTTTTAACTTATTATGTTTAGGATTTATTAAATTTCCTATAGCTTTGGATAAGAAGGTAAACATTTTAGTCATAAATGGAGTTTTTACCCTGTTAAGCCTGGGTCAACATGGAAGGCGGTCCTTGAGTGAAGCAATTCCTCCCAGACTGTGTTTGCGAAAGTATTTCCAAGAGCTTGGAATAACGTTATAACAGATGGTTCCCATATTTTTACGTCGAGAGTGAGTGACCTAACCTGTAGCAATGGCCAAGTTCAGATTCTATATCATGCTCTAACAATCTAAATTGTCACTTCAAGATTCGGACGGACTTCTTCCTTTCCTTCTTTGAGTAAGTTATTATAGCACCTACATATATTTTGCGAACAGTTAAGAGTTTACGCGATTTACCTTAGAAATATGCACACCAAGATTTCGGTGAACACCAGAACACTCGATACAGACAAGAACCCCCAAATTTAATGAAGCCCAGTCTGGTTCTGGAGCTCCACAATCCGCACATTTGCCATTCCCGCAGACTTTTCGCAGAGCATCAATGGGCTTCTCACCCTTTCTAATGGACCGTTGCGGCTGAAAATTTCTTGATGGCCTTTCATGGTATCCCAAAAAGCTCCTCTCACATACAAATTCTTCAGTAGTAGGATGATCATATTCAGAACTTTCATATGAGCTACTTTCACTAGCTGACCGATGGTGACCACTTCCCATGGGACTACCAGGAAGACACTGAAATGCACCCAAAATACAATCACCAAAATTACATTGATAATTAACATGTACCAAGTAAATGCAACTGAAAAATGATAACACTCACCCGTTCAGGGACCTGAGAACTAAGTAGAGATGCAATAACCCCCGTGATTTTTTCTATCCAATCCATTTGATCGAGAGCACTCTCGGCCTGCACTGACAAACATAAGTAAACACTGAGTGAAAACTATAAAAAGTTAGGCAAGTTGCAAAAATTAAAGGTCTAAGGCAGTAACAAACACTCTGAATCAAACCTGCAGTGTGTAGTTTTTTGTAGGTGAAATGATCCTAAAGCAAAACCTCAGATCTGATTGATCAGCGTCAACTTTAATTGTCGAGGTAAGTAAGTTCACTGTATGACGGGCTACAGACTTCTCATCATGTACTCCGCCATGACTATTCGAAGAAGAAAGCCACCTACTAAGAAGTCCAGACCCAAGCTCGGAGCTATTTCTCTGTCCAGAATGCTGGCTACCAGATCCCTAAACATTTAAATCGACTAATTCAGTGTGTTCAAGGAATAGGTCAAGAAGATATTTACTTAATGAACACCAATACCATTTGCATTATTTTACTTTTTTGACAAATTAAAGATGACATATAAATGTAAAACTCACAGATGGTTTGCTACACTGTTTACGGTAATAATACAGCATTCCACGGCTGTCAAGAACAAAAAACCGTCTTTTCCAGTCTCCTCTCAGGTTCGAAGACCGTTTAGAGAGATAGCCTTGCCGTATTGTTTGCACCTGAAGAACCAAGAAATGTTAATAGCACTTTCTGGAAAATGTGTCATTAAATTGTAAAAGGATGTCGGTCAACCTTTCCCCTTGCGGCAGATTGCATTACGGCGTCAATCATTTTGTGAGAGCTTCTACCAATTGCTTGTATGCCGTCTCCATTTGGGGATCCATTAGAACCATTTGAACCATATCTGCTTTCTCGATCTACCTGTCTTTTGTACTCCTGCATCTTTTCATTAAGTGCTGCTTGTTCGTAATTTGACCTTTCTCTGGATTGTTGTGCATAGGTTAAGACCTGCAAAAACAGAGTTGAGGTATAAATCTCAGAGTTGTCAACATATAAGAAAAGAGTTATAGAAACTCCCAAATGTTTAGGGAATTACTTGAACAAAAGGAAAAATAAAATTAATCCGACCTGATTGATATATGGTTCCATCTGATGCAGTAATTCATAACCCTGAAAGTAGCCACGTTCAGACACAACCCTTATTGAACCATTTTAAAATACTGATGAAGCCTAACAAACTTACCTGTTTGAAGTAACGAAGATGTGCATCCATCGTTCCGCTGACTGCTTCCAAAAATTCAAACCTTTTCTTAGCTTCAACATTTGAAAGAGCAGTCACCTGAGCACAAATTAGGGAAACCAAAGAAAACAAAAGATTACTCCAACACTAGCATGGGTCTAACAGAAACTATCCTAGAGATTTCAAATCAAGATGGAACAAAAGAAAATTACAAGGTTGAACCGAGCTTGCTCAAACATAGACCTCGAAGTGTGAAGTTCCTGATAGTGTCAAAATATGTTAGTTATTAACATTGAGAAATAAAAAAGTAAATAATATTCAAATATTAGAAACAATGAGCTTTACTAAACTTACCTGTTCTAAAGCAGCAGCAACGTCACTCTTTGTACCTTTCCTTAAAGATAAAAACTTCTCACGGGCCTAAAGCACAATAGAATGTCAATTAGTTAATCTGTCAGAAAAGAGAAGGTCCAATTGTTACGAAACAGATTCCAACAAAGTAGCGCAAACCATGTCAACAGAGTGACGCAAACGAAAACAAAAGAGATACCTGATTGTATGTAAGGCTAGCCTTGTCAAAGCGCTTCCGAGCTTCCTGTGGCAAAAATGATCCCTCAGGAAACAATATCACAATAGAATCTTGTAATGCTAGCATACGTTAAGAAAAAGGAAGAAAAATATATCTGGACTAGCACTATGTATGGGCAGGCTCAAGAAACTTAACTATATATCTCGCATTCATCAGACCTACTCTACATCAATGACCTCAGAAAATATGTCTCAATATTTTTCGTTTGGGGAAAGTTAACTACTTGAGTGATAGTTATTTAGCTTTATTAGATTTCTAGTGCTGCAATCGCAAAACCAAACTAGAGGAATAAATTCTATTCCATACTCAATTAAATTGAATATTCAACCAAGAATAAAGCATAATTTAACTAAAATAATTGAATATTCAACCAAGAAGAAAGCAAGCAGCTAGTACCTTAACTTCATGCAAGTCCATATTGGCAAATTGAAGTAATCTGTCATTCAGTATATTTTCCACCTGACAATGAGAACTCATCAAAATGAGTACCTGATTGAAAAGACATGATCTGATCTGGAAATCTATAGAATGTCCTAAGGTGAAGCAATCTAATTTGAGGCCACTAATGGTTAAGGAAAACAAAAGTATCCTACATTGATACCTCAGAAGAGTTATCAGAGAGATAGCTGGAGGTGGGAAAAGAATAGAGAGAATGACAACAGCAAGAAACTACATACCTGTGACCGAAGAACTTCCTTATATGTTCCAATTTCCCTCAGCGCAATTGTAAATTTTGTCATTACAGGTCCTGGACCAGTAAGTTATAGTCTATCAGCACTCTGATGAAACTAGTTTTATTTTCCAATTTTCAACCAAGATATTTCCACCAACAACAGTGAATATAACAACCCTAGCAAAGCAAGAGCGGAGAGCACGAGCAGGAAAAGCAACATCACTTTGTACAACTGAAGGCCATAAATTTGTGTTTTAAAAGCAACACTATTCGAAAATTCATGAACTTTAGAATGGAAACAGCTTCAGATCTCAGATGATAAGTAGCTGCAAAGAGTATGGAGATAAACAGACTATATGCTACTGAGAGTTTCCTTAACCTATGTGAAGTCAGTCGTACCTCCAAAAGCCACACTTATTGGATCATTATGGCCACCACCAAATGTTTCAAGTGCACTTGCGAAAGCAATGTCCCCATCATATGCCTCGCCTAGCCCTTCACTGAAAAATGAAGGACAATAAGATCTGTTCTCATGTATCTTTGAGCCAGAAGAAAAACTTTGAATGCACAACTACAACCCTAAAAACTAGTGAAAATGTTAAAGCATACGTGTATTTCCGACATCCTTTGTGAAACTTGAGACTTCTTTCCCTCAATATTTCTGCATTCTCCTCCATGCTTTGTAACTGTTTCAGAAAAAGATAACAATACAAGTACCCGTCGGTGGAGACCCCGGGCAACACAGTACGATAAACACACGACTAGAAGGCAAAGCACATAACACAAAGAAGACAGCAAGACACAATCCTATTATCATAGAAACTGCAAGTATCAACAACCCAACAAATCAAGTGACTTAGGCACTCCGTATAGCTATACGATAAAGTAATCCTCAACTACGGGGTTTTGGACATAATTTGAGCTACATTAGGAACTTCCTTTACATTTATGTTACAATCTTTTCTGCTCCACTCATGCTTAAAACCAGTGACCAGTGAGAATACTAGCTAAGTGGACACACAAGTGTATCTTAAAACACAGAGCAGCTTCGTCAGAGTCACAGACCCAAAAATATGAACTGGATCATAAGTTATTTCGTCCAAGCAACAAAAAAATTCAACCAATTTCTCAGTGACACATAAATTCGAAATCTTCCAGTGAAGTTCCACTCTAGCAAGATGCAAACGCAAATGTCGGTGAACACTAAAAATTCCAGACATTACCTAGTCCTAATGGCTCCAAATTTGCAATCTTTTGACAAACTTTAAGAATAAAAATCTGGACACATAAAATCTTAACCTACCTACACTAAAAGACTCGACACATCAAGACAAAAAAAAACATTAGACGGAGGAGAAAAACAAACCTGTTTGCGGAACATGGGAGAGTCATCAAGCTTAGTGAAATGCATTTTTCAACAAATGATTACACTTCTTCCTTTTCTTCTTCCAACCAAACACCAATTAACATCACACGACAACAACAAAAACCTAAGTAGCTAAGATAAAGACCACACTTTTTTTCTCACACCGACTCCATAAAAACGAAAAGCACAAGAAACAAAATCCTCTTCACCAAAAATATCAAACAAAACCCAGAACCCAATGATCTTCCCAAGTCTCGAGCTTATAGCGTAATTCGAGCTGGTTTTGTTCTTCTCAGTAAAATCGAGAGAGAAACAAGAAAAACAGTGAGGAGGTTTTTTAGATGAAGTGTCTCGGGAAAAGGAAAGAGACAAAAGGAAAGTAAAGCAACAAAAAAAAAAAAAAAAAACTTCACCGTCTTCGTGAAATTTTTAGCCCGAAACTATGTCGTTTTAGTTACCGCCGGAGATCGAGAAGGTTGGTAAGATACGTCGTCGTTTCAAGAAGTTAAGTACTGACTGTTTTTTTTGGTCATCTGAGAAAACAAGAACTAGGCTATAATGTTATATCTCCACGCGCTTCAAGGTGCGTGTGTATGAACATCAGGATGCGCGTGGTGTTGACGCGATTTTTGTCGAGTGATTGATACGGAGGTGTGTGGGACCCGTGCTCTGGTTGCTTCTCCATTACCTTTTGTTCCGGAGAGACAGAGAGGTCAGTGGGGTATAAATGATTAAAGATTTTTTATAACAAATTAAAATTTAAACTCATAAGGGTGGAAAAAAATTGTAAAAGCAAAAAGAAAAGTGGGAAAATTTGGAGAAAATGGACACCAAAGATGGATCTTACTTTTTTTTTTGCAGACTTTACAGTCGCATATGAGAATATAACCAAATTAAATGTTTCAGAATCCGATTTGTTTAATTGAATGTCTGATCTTTTTGTCGAGCTGCTACATAATTTGTTTAATCATAGTAGATGTGAAAGAAAAAAAGTTGTGATAAGTGTCTTGAAAATCAATCTAACCGTCCAGTCACTAAATTCGATTGTGATTCAAATGTGTATACAATCAAAGTATTAGTAGAAAATCGGATAGGCGAATAGTATCCAAGTTTATATGCGGATAAAAATATATTATGAACATTATGTTATCGGAATATAATTCTTCAATACTGATGGTACCTTTTGGAACCTGAATAGTGAGATGGATAAACATACCATTGGTCTTGGTAATGAAATATAATCTGTGTTAAAAAAAAAAAAAAACGTTATCAAATTCCAAGTAACCAACATGTTAATATTTTCTACTTTGTCATAATTTATTCTTCTATTTGGTCTTTTTTAATAAAATTCTTTCATCACCTCATTTTAGTCCTATGTTTCTTTTTTCATATGATTTCAAACCTATTGCTACTAATCTAATACGACTTAGATATCTCTTTTTCTTTCTAGCTGTCTCCTCTTTCATTTCCTTAGACCTAACAAGGCCTACGATCGTCAAATCTAAATTTATCATTTTTATTGTATTACACAGTAGACAGTTACAGTACAGTGACAGTACACCCACACAAAAAAAATAGTAGCCGATTAAAATCTGAATGAGGCTTAAAATGGGCCCAAAAGTAGGAATTTCCATTATATCAGGCCCAACTCATAAACTACCCATTTTAAAAAGTTTTAAAATTTCCTTTTATTGCTTAAATAAATCAATCAAAGAGATCACGTACAAGGCGGTTTTACTTTCTTCTTCGTTGCTCGCTCTCTCTCTCGCTCGCTCGCCGATTCTCTAACCCTCGATTTGTGTGTTGATTCCGATGGCGTCGTCTGGATCAGCCGACGAAGATTTCCAATCTCGCGTTGCGAGAATCTTCGGATCTCTCGCCTTTTCTCGTTCCTCTTCTTCTACCGTCGTCTCCACATCTTCTACTCCGGCGCCGCGGCAGCAATCGGGCTCCGTTTGGTCTCTCTCCGATTCAGAATTGGAGAAGCGGGAATGGAAGCGAGAGTCGTACGATAGGGAAGAGATGCCTTGTGCGTCATCGTTCGACGAATTGTTGAGACAACAGAGGAAACCGAGCTCTGATCGGAAACCGTTCGACGGTGATCTCGAAGATCTAGATTGCGGCGAGGATGGTCAAATGGAAGGTACTAACGAGATTTTCGATGATGATTGGAGTATCAGAGCATCAATGGGGCTTGATCGAACCCTCGACAATGAGGTAAATCGAAGTTTTTTGGTTTGTTAACGATTGATTGTCATTGAGGAATCAAAGAAATGCTAGTTAGAATTAGGGAACAATTGTTGGTGATTCTCTCTCGGATTGATTAGGTTCATGTCATATTGAATTCGATTATGCAAACATATTGGAGTTGAATTAGAAGGGAGCTTTGTATGTTAATCGTCAACATTCTTGAATTTGATTGTTATTTGCTTACAATGTTAGGCTCATCTGGAGTTAATTTTTGTTTTCTTTTAGGCATTTTCTCTCATTATGAATCCATTGAAAATTTTGTCACAAGGGCTTAAATTCTTTTGTTTCTTAATGTAGGAAGAGGAAGATGAGTTTGATAAAGTTGCACTAGGGGATGAGAATGGCGGTGAAGGCTTGTCTATATTGAACGATGCTCTTTCCAAATCGTCTTGTGGGCGGATTCGGGATCCTCGTGCTAATTATGTCGCTGCTAAAATTAGACTGAAGGAAGACGAAATCGAGGCCCAAAAACTAAGAGCTGCTGGCGATCATTCCTCGAAAAGCAAAGATCCACCACAGTCAGAAGAATCATCGAAAGCTGTGCCTCCGAAACCTATACTCAAAAGGAAGGAGAACAGTTCAGATTCAGAAGCAAGGACGAGTAAGCGAGTCAGGTTTGATTTTGTATCTGAAGAAACAACAAAGAAGCCTGAAGATACTTGTTCAGACTCCTTAAAAAGCGGATCTCTTCAGGGTAGAATTGATCCTCGGGTACCAGATTACTTGCAAAATCCTTCAAAGTACACTTGTTACAGCTTTGATCCATCTTGTGAATCGAATGAGAAGTCTTCAACACCAGAGGACATGGACATTCCCAAGGCTGTTGAAGGAATGACAACTTCGGAGTCAGAATCACTCAAGAAAGTCGCCTTTATTCCGAAGAAGAAGACCAAGGACCCAAAAGAAGACAGTAGTCACTGTAGTGAAACGAAGCCTATAGTAGCTGCAGAAATGGCAGAAGAAGAGAGACCAAGTGCAACAGAAGATGGGGATACTGAAATAGAAGAATCAGAGAGCTGCACTAGTTTCCAAAGGAACGGTCGTCAATACCGTGCCAAGCAAAGTTTAGATGAAACTGATGTCTGATCTTTCGGTTTGGGTTAGAATTCATCCGATAAATGTATCACAGCTCGGAAAAACTCATATGATAACAATGAGATGGAACTATTTACTAGCTGGTTAAAAACGCCATATGAGATGTCGATGAGAGGCCAACACGTAGCATCTTTTAGCAGTACATGTAAGATATAATTCTAAGTCCTGGACTTCTTTTTTTTACCCAATTTAGAGTGTATATACAAAAAGAGCAACCTAGCAAGAAAACGACTCGAAATAGTTTGGCTTTGAGACTGGTGGTTATAATATTTTTTGCCTTTGAGACTGGTTGATAGAATACACATACCAAAACTACCTCAAGTGTTCCTCTTGATACCTTAGTCTACTTGTGGATGAGAGACTGCTTGATTGCGAATGACACAGGGAAAATAACGATTTGGGAATGTTAGAAAGTCCATTGAGGCTGAGAAAGAAGGTACCATCTTCTTGTTTTCTTTCGATTCATTTTAAACAAGTTTGAATTCTTTTTGAATGTTGATAAAAACCAAATCATGGGTTCCCTTTTAAAAGATTATGCTTCAAAATAAACAGAGATCTTGTCCAGCTTTAAAAGGCTTTCACAAGCTTTGTCTCATTTCAGTACATACGTGAACATAACTTGTAGCACATTTATCATTTTGTCTAATGGCTTTGCTAAAATAATATTTGGAAATTTGGATTATGATTTAGGTAACTTTTCGATGGAGTCTAATGTGCCTAGTTTGTTAAAGAGTATCGTGCAGAACAATAAGTCGATTTTGTTGATTTTTTTAATGGATAGTTCTCGCAAATTCAATATTTTAGTTCTGTTAGCTCAGTTTGTTTGGTTTAGTCTGGTGCGTTGGTCGGGTTTCTCACATTATTAAACTAAAATCAAGATGACGATGAAGACGACTTCAAGTTGATAAAAAATTTGTTGCTAATTTAAGAAATGACTTTCAACGATGATATTACTTGGAAAATCCTTTTCTTTTTCCATACTATTTCTAGGCAATAACCCTCATAGGTCCCCACTTCACAAAGTCTTAATTTATAGTTTTAGTTGGAAGGTCAAAAAAGTTTTGGAAAATCTGTCTATAAAATGTTGACAAAAATTGTTACTAAATATTTTGATTTTTGACAAACATTTGGTTCAAACATTTAGTAATTCTACTTTAATATATTTCTAAAAAGTCATGAATGGAATAATGATATATATATATATATATATCATAGTTTATAACAAATACAGTTTAGTTCTGTAATTTATACAATATAAATTATTAAGATACGAAAATTATAATTTTAATCTATCATTATATATTATCGTTGAGAGTTGTCTAAAAGTAATTTCTCAACGTTTAAATGAATGTGCCATATCAGAGTTGAGAGACGGATTGTAGTTATCTTATTAGGTTCTCGCAGTCGACGGAAGATTGGCCAGCGTTTGCCATCCTCGCCAGCAGATTTGACGCCTTACGGATTCACTTCCATCTCTACTCGCTATCCCTGATTCCCCGTACATCAAATTCAAAAGATGATTCTCTAGTTCGGTCGGTTCTGTCTAGGACGTTTTCTTTTTCTTATGTAAACAACTTACTTCTACTTTGGACAACCAATCGTGATAGTTTTATTTAATTAATGTTTGTTTGAAAGAAAAAAAAAGTTGAAATGAAGCATAAACTTAGTTAATACAAATGACGTCGTATATTATAAGAAAAATAGAGTAGGGTTGACGTAATAAAACAAAAAATATTATGATTGTGGAGAATAGTGAAGATAAAGAAATGCTGAGAAGAGAAGAATTGAATTTGTTTATCTTAGGCTAAAAACGCATTTGTATTAATATGAGGTAATTTAACATTTGGCAATGTTTGAGTTTAGGCACAATGTTTGGTGGAATGTCGAAAACATATAGTACAGTTCGGGTTGGATAAGACCACGATCGGAGCTTACGGGAGAAGGAGAACCATATAATAAATATCACTGATTACATTTTTGTCGTGCCATGATTTTTGGTTTAACTTTATCCTACTATGATGCTATTATTGTCTTCTTGATATTTATTTTTATTTTGTTTTAATATGCATTTTCACAGAATCTCCAAAAAGAAGAGGAATCCATTGTAATTGAGTGGATCAATCTGGAGAAGAGAAGAGAGTCTGCTTCTGCAAGTGAGTTTAAAGCTTCTCTCGTTCAATTTCGTCTTCTTTTCCAACCAAAAACTATATGTTTTTTGATGATAGAAATATATTGAAACTTCGTTTGTAATTTCTAGTCTTAATAATTTTTTCGTCATGACTCACAAGACTCCACAGTCAGAAATCAATAGCTTTTATATTGGTTGACTAAACAAAAAAAAAAGTTTTATATTGAACTCTCATAGTAGAGTCTTCGTGGTCGTTGTGTACGAATGTCTGTTTTCTTGCGCAAAATTATTAACTTAATTTGGAAAAGCAATTCATTGCAGAAATTTCTTATGAATTACCCTTTAATTTTCCACGTTTTCATGGGAACAAATACCAACAAAATAACTGATAGTTGCAACTTGCAAGAATGTTGACTTATTTTCAAATAAAATAGAGTAATTTGTGTATAGCTATATATTAGTATCTCTATTTCTAAATAAATATCATTTGAAATTTTTATTTTTATTTCACATAAAAAAATTAATTTATATTTTTGAGACTAGTAATATTATGCCTATCAATGTTTTTGGGAATCCAGAAATTAAACTTTTTTTTAATAATAATACGTTCTATTTAAATTACAAAAAAAAAAAAGGAAAATTTACAGAGCACAAAGGCCAGTTAACTAACCTACACGACTACACATAACCATAAATTAGTTAAACCACATTTTTTCATGAATTTAGTTAAACAACGTTTTGCATGAAATGTTAGATGCCTAATCCGTATCATTCACATTAATTCTCCCACAACTTAGTAAATTATTATCAAGCATTGGAACCCCACGAATTAGTTAAAAATATATATTCACATGAATTATTAAACTATATTTTCTTTTTCTTTTTGATAAAAACGTTTTATTCTCATATACTAAATATTGCTATATATGTTCTTTTCTTTTTTGATAACCGACGATCCAAAACTGAAGTATGTGTCTCCCAAATTAGTAGAACGTCATGTATTCTTGCTATTTGAGACATCTACAATGATCAGCTGGTCAATCATGATTAATTTGACAGTGAAAATACTTGAAGCATTGGAACCCCACGAATTTATTGGAACCCCACAAAATAGTTAAAAATATATATTCACATGAATTATTAAACTATATTTTCTTTTTCTTTTTGATAAAAAAGTTTTATTCTCATATACTAAATATTGCTATATGTTCTTTTTTTTTTGATAACCGACGATCCAAAACTGAAATGTAGTCTCCGACATCAGTAGAACGCCATCTATTCTTGCTATTTGAGATATCTACAATGATCAACTGGTCAATCATGATTAATTTGACAGTGAAAATACATGAATCGTGTTCCCTAATATTCATATATCATTACTCCTCTCATATATACATAATTTTTTTGCTAAAAGATCAATATTTCATTGAAAACGAATAAGTTTTAGATTTACAAAACGAATTCACAAACCAATAATGATAAATTTTATGGCCAAAAAAAATAAAAACATGGAATCATAGTTCATTACGGTCCATCATCTCATATATTATTTCATCGTATATTAATAGTTGTTGAAATACCAAAAAAAAAAAAAAAGATAGAAGCATTTTCACCGTTCACACTTTTAGGTCTAAGTCGTATAATTAAAAAAAAAAATAGTGTTCCTTGCTCGAGACTTTTCTACAGTTATAAAATCATCTAAACATTGACCCAGACTTCACCAACTGCCAAAACCGATTTAGTTTAATAATATTATTTTTCTTGCTATATATAGAACCAAGTCTTTCACTCTCTGTTTTCATGTAAATCAAACATAAACTCATTAAACCAAATACTTTCCTTTAATAAAAAAAAACAGATAACCAAACATGAAGCTAATCTCCGATACCAACCAAGGGTTCGAGGAGAAGCTAGAGGATTTAACTTTGAATGTGCAGCAAATACAAGACGATTTGTTGGAAGAGATACTCACATGTAACGCGAAAACAGAGTATCTCCAACGTTTTCTCATCAATAGCTTTGACAAAGAGCACTTCAAGAAAAACGTACCGGTCGTGACCTATGAAGATATTAAGCCTTATATCGACCGTGTCGTAAATGGAGAATCATCCAGTGTTTTATCAGCCCGACCTATTACCGGTTTCTTGCTAAGGTACATGACAACTAAGAAAGCTCTATATTGCTTAGTTTCTTTCTTGCTATAGAAACTAAATTTTGTTATTGTTTTTTTCTAGTTCGGGAACTTCGGGAGGAGCACAAAAGATGATGCCATGGAACAACAAGTACTTGGATAATTTAACGTTCATCTACGATCTTCGTAAGCACGTTGTAACCAAGTAAGTGCAATAATTTGTTTTCCGCAATAATTTTGGAACCAAAATTTATTTTCGTCGTATTTTTGAGAATTGTCCTCTCTTATTGATCTCTGGATCAGACCCATGATGGGAATTTTTTTTTTTTTTTTGTTCTGTTTTAGGCACGTGAGTGGCTTGGAGGAAGGAAAAGGCATGATGTTTGTTTTCACTAAACAAGAATTCATTACTCCTTCTGGTTTGCCTGCTCGAGTTGCAACAAGCAGCTATCACAAGAGCGACTATTTCAAGAACCGACCATCGAACTGGTATTACTCATTTACAAGCCCTGATGAAGTCATATTATGTCCTAACAACACAGAAAGTCTATACTGCCATTTGCTATGTGGCTTGGTCCAAAGAGATGAGGTTGTTAGAATCGGTTCAATTTTCGCTTCGGTCACGGTCCGAGCAATCAAGATTCTAGAGAATTCTTGGGAAGAGTTGTGTTCAAACATCCGATCAGGCCATCTTAGCAAGTGGGTCACGGACCTCGGTTGTCAAAACTCGGTGTCATTGGTCCTTGGAGGGCCACGACCTGACTTAGCAGACACAATTGAAGAAATCTGTAGCCAAAAGTCTTGGAAAGGTATAGTCAATAGACTTTGGCCAAACATCAAATATATTGAAACCGTTATTACAGGTTCAATGGGACAATACGTTCCCACGTTGAACTACTATTGCAACGACTTGCCACTCGTTTCAACAACTTACGGTTCTTCGGAGACTACATTCGGGATCAATCTTAATCCTTTGTGCAAACCTGAAGATGTTTCTTACGCTTTCATGCCTAACATGTCTTACTTTGAGTTCATAACAATGGATGGAGACGGGCGCGATGTTGTCGACCTTGAAGATGTCAAACTTGGTTGTACTTATGAACCTGTTGTCACAAATTTCGCCGGTGAGCTTACAAAAACATTCAATAAATTGCAATAATTTTTCTTACATGGTTTAACTAATGTTTTGTGAATGTTTTTTCCAGGATTGTACAGAATAAGAGTGGGAGATATTCTATTGGTGACTGGCTTTTACAACAACGCGCCTGAGTTTAAGTTTGTAAGAAGAGAGAACGTGGTCTTAAGCATCGATTCCGATAAAACCAACGAAGAAGACCTGTTTAAGGCGGTGAATCAAGCGAAGCTTGTTCTCGATTCATCGGATCTTGTCCTCAACGACTTCACTAGCTATGCTGACACCTCAACGTTTCCGGGTCATTACGTGGTTTATTTGGAAGTAAAGGCCAAAGAAGGAGAGAAGAAGAAGTACTTGGAACTCAATGAAGATGCATTTTCCAAGTGTTGTGTAGCGATGGAGGATTCACTTGACAATGTTTACAAGAGATGTAGGTTCAAAGACGGATCGGTCGGGCCTCTAGAGATAAAAGTTGTGCGTCAAGGAACGTTTGATTCTCTAATGGACTTCTTCATCACACAAGGTGCTTCAATAGGTCAATACAAAACTCCAAGATGCATTAAATCAGGAAAGGCCTTAGACGTAATGGAGGCATGTGTTATAGCCAGATTCTTCAGTACTTGAAAATGTTCATTTCTTGGATTATAAGTCCTAGAGATGTGTTGGTTTGATATTTGGTGTGGAATCCAGAGATTTGGGTGGGAATAAAATTATGTATGTGTCTATGATGTGTATTTGCTTGTCCGAATGTGGATATATTTCTAATATAATATGAGCAAAGACCTTGTGTTTGTGTTGTTTATTCTCATTTGTAAATGGAACACAACATTGACAATTTCGAAGTCTTTTTAAAGCACGGAAACAGAGCTTTGAAATAGGAAAACTGAATCCAAGTTGGAGTAGGCTTTTAAAAAGAGTAATGGGCTTAGAATTAGAGGAAGGGCTTTGAAATGAAACTAAAACCGTCATCGTTTACCAAATAAGTAAAGGTTTAATGGAATACATATTGTAGGACAGAAAAGGAAATGGAATTATGTGCATGGGGGTTGATCTTGTTTACGGCTTTGGTTTTGGTCCGGTTTTTGAGTTTGAGACTGAGTCCAAAACAAAAACATTTCTAGTTCGGTTTGGTTTTGGATTGAATTGAAGTAATTCTAGTTTAGCTCAAATTTATCTATGTTAGTTAAGTTTGATTTGGTTCGGTTATACTATGAAATGTTTGGTTTCGTTTTTTCTTTCTTTTCTATATGTTAAACTTATTGCTTTATAACTAGGGTAGTACCCGCGTTATGCGCGGAATAAAATAAATTTGCATAAAAATAATTAAGATTCCGTATATTCAAATTTGTATAGGAATGTGTTCCACCTAGAAAAAAGGAAAAACGCATAAACCAATCAAAACTATCATTCATCTATTCGAACCTGAACCAAAACATATAATCCAAATAGATTCGATACTAAATTACCTAAACGAACTCTAATTATCAAAATTTGAACCGAAGTAACCAAAAATAACCAAAACTTATTATTTTGTTTCTATATTTTATATATTTTGAATTAATTAGCTAATTTTTATTTCATATTAATCTAGTATTGCTCACATAGTTTTAGTTTTAGTATCTTCTATGTATGTTTCAAAATTTTTAATTGTGAACCCATATGTTTTCAAACATAATCGATTTTGTTTTTTTATTTTATTTTACATGTGTCTAGTTATATAGTAATTATTGTTAAAATATATGTTGAATTTTTTTTTTTACATGTTCATAGATTTCAAACAACAATGAAAATTTATTTATTTTACTTTTGCTAGATTATATATTCATTTGTGGCAAGTTTATAAATTTATTATTTAATGAATTAAATTTCGAAAGAATTATTTTTTGGCAAATATATAAATATTCAAATGCGTTTTGCAATTGGATTTCGAGTATATTTGGAAATAATTGTGTAGTAATGAATATAGTATATAATTAATCAAATGAAAAAGGAAAATGTTGAAATTTTTTGTGGTGGGGACATTTAGAGATGTGATTTGAGTTAGAACCATGATAGATCCTTGAGTTCAAGCAGGCTAAACATAAGTTTTTTTTTTATATAACACTGCACTTTTATTATGATTCTATTACAAATTATGAGAATTGTTACATGGGAAATTTTGAGTTATGCCACTTTTTCCATGCCATTTTTCAAATATGCCACTGTGTTACAATCATGCCACTGTTTGAAAATCACTACAATCATGCCACTGTTTTCTGATTTTTTTTTTCTCATCCAAATTTCGTTTTTCTCTCTCTGAATTCGATTCTCGTCATCTCTGATTTCACTATCTCTGATCTCTGTCGTGATTTCCGCTAAAAAATCTGGAGAGAGCGTTGTTGTTGACGAAGAACGTGGATCTGAGATTAAAAAATGTGGATCTGAGATTAGATCGAGCAGATTTAGGAGGAAGAAGAAGAAGAAGAAGAAGAAGAAGAAGAAGATGATGATGATTAGATCTCAAAGCAAATTCAAACACAAACGACTGTAAATTTTTGAGTTTGGGTTAACTATTATGCATTTAGGGTATAGATTTTGGAGGGGGGGGGGAAGGGGGTAGGGTTTTTCCTTTACATTATAAAACTGTAAAAAAATCTTATAAAACTGTTAAAAAAATTATAAGGTTTTTAAAAGGTTTAGTAAACTGTTAAAAAAAACCTTATAAAACTATTTAAAAACTGTGGAAAACTGTTTATAAAGTTTTTGAAATGTTTTATAAGGTTTTTAAACAGTATTATAAGGTTTTTAAACAATCTTATAAACCTTTTAAAAACTTTAAAAACCTTATAAAAATCTTATAAACCTTTTAAAAACCTTATAAATTATTAAACTGTTTAGTTTTTAATGACTTGTACAAAAGTCTTATAAAACTATTTAAAAACTTTATAAAACTGTTTAAAAACTTTATAAAAACGGAAAAACCCTAAAAAAACCAAAACCCAGATTTGACCAAAAAACAACTAGAACCCAGATCTGACAAAAAAAATAATAATCAAAACTCAGATCTGAACCAAAATCGAAACAAAGCTCAAATTGGTAACCAAAATCGAATAAAAAGCTTAGATTCGTAACCAAAATCGAATCAAAACTCAAATTTGTAACCAAAATCGAATCTAAGAAAACAAAATTCATAGAGTAACCTCTTCTTCTTCTTCGTCTTCATCATCTTCTTCTTCTTCCTCTTCTTCGTCGTCTTCTTCTTCTTCTTCCTCTTCTTCCAATCCAGAAAATCAAAATCAATTTAGAAGAAAAACATTTATGGAGATTTACGTTGATGAGAGAAAATCAAAAATCCTAGATCTATTCTCGATGCTTTTGCGTTTAATGGAGTCAAAGAGAATCAAAAACTTTAGATCTATAACCCAAATCTAATTTGCAATTTTAGGGAAGAGAAGTTTTTGAGAGATGCTTTTTGGATATGGAATCGTGAAAGAGAAGAAGAAGAAGTCAATTTTTTTTTTTTTAAATGTTAATGAACAGTAGCACGCTTGTAATGATTATATGAACAATGACATATTTGATTAAAATTTTGCCAAGTGTGGCATATTTGCAATTGCCCCTTGTTACATCGATCATTCTACGACAGTCAAGTCTTCTATCTTGATCCACGCTGAACGATTATATCTTGCTTCACGTTTAAAATATCCTTCTAATTTATTTCCATTAATCTACAATCTACTATATAATTAGGAATTTCTCTCTCCATCTAGAGTGTCCACATAGGCAAAACTACTTTTAAAGCTATTTAATTTTTATATTATATTCATTATATACATGCTAAATCATATTAATTAATTTTTCTAACTAATAAATGATATTAAAAACGTGAATTACTAAGTAAAATGAATGAAAATGAAAATAAAATTTTATGTATGTAAGAATATTCAAGATTTTATAAGTAATAACAATATGCTAAAATATATATTACACATACTAAAACAAAATATAATATGCTTATGAATTAAGTGATACAGTAAAAGAAAAAAATGAGATGACCATATTTCCAAGAAGTTAAAAGAAAATAAACAAACAAAAAATGAAAATTGATTTTAAGATTTATATATTCCATAAAATATGAAAAGTTTATTTCTTATTAAAAAGTTTTCACTTAAAAACAAAATCTCACATTAAATCCAACTTACATTTTTTCAACCACACTTAACTTAGAAATTAACTAAACTCCTTCATTTATGACTCTATTAGGAAGAACAACGTTTACAAAATAGTATTCTAAAACTTAAATATTTTTCTATGTTGAACTAATATATGATAGATTTAGAAGACAATAAATATATATTTGATAAAAGCAATAAAATAATTCATAAAATAGAAATTTTGTCAATGAATAAATTAGATACAAAAACCTTCAAATGGCTAATAATAGATAGAAGAATAATAAAATGTAATAAATTTATATGGACATGAAAGACAAAATTCAGTGTCCCAATATATACATTCTCATTCCATATAGAATATCCTCATCATCAAAACAAAAAATGGTAGAATAAAATTTATAGTAAAATTCATGAAGTCATGTTTATTTATATGTATTGCTATTTTATAATTATTAGAGATTGAAATTAGATTAAAACAAAAACAGTATATACAAAAATATGAAATTTTATAGGAAGACATAACAAAAATAGATGTACGGAGAAAAACGAATTTATGTTGAAACATGACAAAAGCAATATTAGTGAAAAATGTACAAAGAGAATTTGACTAAACCGTAAAAAACATTAATATACAAGACTAACATAAAATCTTTTAGATTTCTTTCATTGAAATTTTATAAAATATATGACAGAGATTATGGGTCAGGCTAATCAGATTTTAAGATGATTGAACAAAAAACAAAATTTATCTAAGACACAATTCACTACAAAACTTGAGAAATTTTGAGTTATGCCACTCTTCCCATGCCACTTTTCAAATATGCCACTGTATTATAATCATGCCACTGTTTGAAAATAATTATCAGCGTGCCACTATTCACTTAAATGAAAAAAAGATCTATTTTTCTCTCTCCCCTCTCACGTTCATCTCCCAGATCCAAAATTTTTTTTCTCATCTAAATTTTGTTTTTTCTATCACTGAATTCGATTCTCGTCATCTCTAATTTCACTATCTCTGATATTTGTCTCGATTTTCACTAAGAAGATTTGAGAAGACGAGAAAATTTGAGAAGATTTCCGCTAAGATTCGAGCAGATTTAGGAAGAAGAAGAAGATCTCAAAGCAAATTCAAACACAAACGACTGTAAATTTTCGAGTTTGGGTTAACTATTATGCATTTAGGGTATAGATTTGGGGGGGGGGGGGAGATGGGGTAGGGTTTTGCCTTTACTTTATAAAACTGTAAAAAAAATCTTATAAAACTGTTAAAAAAATTATAAAGTTTTTAAAAGGTTTAGTAAAACTGTTAAAAAAACCTTATAAAACTATTTAAAAACCGTGTAAAACTGTTTTATAATGTTTTTGTAAAATTTTTTAAGGTTTTTAAACAATCTTACAAACCTTATAAAAACCTTATAAACCTTTTTAAAGCCTTATAAACCTTTTAAAAACCTTATAAAACTTTACAAAAACCTTATAAATTATTAAACTGTTTAGTTTTTAATGACATGTAAAAAAGTCTTATAAAACTGTTTAAAAACCTTATAAAAACGGGAAAACCCTAAAAATATCCAAAACCCAGATCTGACCCAGAAAATCACCAAAACCCAGATCTGACCAAAAAAATCAAAAAAACTTAGATCTAAATCAAAATCGAATCAAAAGTTCAATTTTGTAACCAAAATCGAATTTAAAAAAAAAACAAAATCTGGGTTTAGAAGAGAGAATTGAAAATCCAAATCGATTTTGATTCTTCCATAGAGTCAAAGATAGAATCAAAAATCTACAATCCAAATCGAATTTTGGATCTGTCTGATGAGATTCGTGAGTGAGAGAGAAGAAGAAAATCCATATCTGTTCTTTTTAAATGAGGGGCAAAATTGTAATTTTCCGGTGGAACAGTGGCACGCGCGTAAGCGAATATAAGACAGTGGCATAATTGATTAAATTCGCGTGAACAGTGGCATATGTGTAAATGCCCCACAAAACTTAGCTTTAAGAACATATTCCAAGTTTATTAGTTACACAAACTTACAAAAATACAAACCATAAATAAACCCACGCAGCGTGGGTCAACCTCTAGTAAATTATAATAATACACATCTTTTGGGATTTGAATTCCAGATCTTCTTTTTGGGTAGAAGCATTGACTTTCAATTTGCAATAATATGTTTCTTTCGTCTTAAATTTAACATTTTTAAATAATTTTAAATGTTATTTTCCAAAAAATGAGTATTTGAAAATAGCTTTTCTGTCTTGTTAACTTACGATATTCCATAATTCCGTGCCGTTCTGATAGAAACACTTTGGTTTGATTCGATACGATTTGAGTAACGAATTTTGTGGCTATCCTAATTGTGGAGAAAGGAGAAGCGGATTTTGAGATTTCGACTAAGACTGGATTGGGTCCCATTTATATATATTATTTTCTCATCTTTGGCCTTTTTTGGATTTACGAATCATGCCACTTTTGTTCTTTTTCAACTTTTTTTTTTTTTTGGGATAAATTCTTTTCAACTTTTCTTCCATCGTCTCTTTTACTTCGCTCATAATCCCCTCCTAAGCATGCGTGTGCGTCAACCTTGGATTTATTTAAAGTGCAGTCTTTAAATCTAAAAAAGATCGATAAATTCAAAAAATGTTCTATTTTAAATGATTTTTTTTTTTTAACATTAAGTGATGTCTTTATCTTCTGACTCTTCTCATTTATTTGTGGCTGCAGATCATGCCCCGGATTTAAAATTAAGACCGATCAATTTTGTAGCTAAACTATTCTATTTGCACTATCTACATCTTCATACTCCTTTCCGACTAGTTCTTTTTCTTTTGTTTTATTATATTTTTCCGACTAATCGTGGAATTAGTTGTGATACACAATATGCTCAATGTGGTTTTGGGGAGACAATCAATCATGCCTTTTTTGAATGCTCTCCAGCATTTTAAACTTGGGTATTATCGACTATCCCGACAAGTTCAGTTGTATTTCCAGTATCATATTTTTTGACAAATATGGATTTCTTTTTCTGGAAGATGCCTTTTGGATATCATGATAATATTTTTCTCTGGACTTTATGGTATATTTGGAGGGCCCGTAATGATAAGATCTTTAGAAGTATAAATGTGGATCCCCGCGTTGTTGCCCGAAATGCAACAACCAAAACTCAGGCTTGGAAAAAGGCTTTCTTGGAGGAGACTCTTCTGAATACTATGGACAGGGGACTCAACTGGGAGTCCCGATCGTTTACATGGTTAAAATGTTATACGGATGGATCGTGGAAGGATACCGATTTTGCGTATGGTATTGCTTGGTTTGTTTTTCACAGCGATGATACGGTGGACCTGATGAGGGCTCGTAACACGAGACGTAGTTTATTCCCTCAACATTGAGAAATAGAAGCACTCGTATTGGCTATGCAGTGCATGCTCCATAATCAAAAGACGGAGGTAGCTTTCGCAATAGACTGTTCTGATCTACTGAAGATAGTTTCTACACTAATGGAGTGGCCGGCGTTTGCGGTAGAGTTAGAAGAATTCCAGAAATTGAAAACGAGGTTTCACTACTTCACGGTGTCCCTTATTCCGCGCACGTAATTCACGGGCAGACAAGTTGGCAAATTGTGCACGCATAGTTAATCATAATATTTCTTTTGTAAGCTCTCAACCATCGGCTTGGGTAAACGGTTGGTGCTAGAAAAGTCTTATGTTGTTGAAAAAAAAGTATATTTTTCCGACTAGTTCTATTTTTAAGTATGGGTTTTTTCGGTTGGAGAACCAAAAAACTTGGTTAAAATTGGTAGATTTACAAATATGATTTTTTTCATAAAATTTATGATATATTTGAAAGGCGAGAAATAAAAAAAATGTTCAATGGAAAGAAGTATTTTGTAGGGATATATATTACAACCATTCTTACATGATGAGAAATATTGGAGGAATGAGTGCTTAATTATTCATTAAAACCTTCTACTTTATATATATATATATATATATATATATATATATATATATATATATATATATATATTTATCAAATATGTACATATTGTCTTCTAAATTTACCATATATTCGTTCATCATAGAAAAATACTTAAGATTTTAGAATACTATTTTGTAAACGTTGTTCTACCTAATAGGGTCATAAATCAAGGAGTTAAGTTAATTTATAAGTATAATGTAGGGGTGGACATTCGGTTATCCGTTCGGGTTCGGTTTGGGTATTTTGGATTTTTGGTTTTTCGGATAGTGACTTATAAGGACCATTCGGATAATTAGTACTTTTCAGTTCGGGATCGGTTATATGAGATCAGATTCGGATCGGTTCTTTACACTATATGAGAGATCCAATAATCATTCATACTATAATTGGATCGGGTTCGGATCGGTTATATCCGAACTATAACCAAAGTGATTGTTCATAAAATTTTATGCAAAAAAACAAATTATTCGAAATAATACATAAAAAGCACCAAAATGAAGTAGGATTCATAAAGATGAAACATTGTTTTAAATTCAAAGTGAAATTCCCAAATGAAATCAAATTCAAAGCAACAAAAGAAATCAATTCTCAACTCTCTCTGATTGCATTTGCCTAAAGTGAAGATATGGGTGCGACTAAGGAAAGGTCACAATAAACTCATATATTTTCTTCGGATCTGATTTCGGATTTCGGTTTAAATCCGAACCGAACCGTAACCAAAATAATTGGGAGATGAAAACCAATCGGTTATTTTGTCATATCCATAACCGATCCGAACTGGATTTTTTCGGTCGGGTTCGAGTTCGGGTTCGGACTTCGGGTTCGGGTAATTTGCCCACCCCTAGTATAATGTGTGGTTGAAAAAATGTAAGTTGGATTTAATGTGAGACGTTGTTTTTAATTGAGGTGAAAACCTTTTAATAAGAAATAAACTTTTCATATATTATGGAATATATAAATCTGAAAATCAATTTAGAAATTTTAATTTTCTTTTCACTTCTTAGAAATATGGTTATCTCATTTTATTTTTACTGTATCACTTAATTTATAAGCATATTATATTTTGTTTTAATATGTGTAATACATATTTTTTCGTAAGAAATATATTCATATTATTATTACTTATAAAATCTCGAATATTCTTATTTAAATAAATTTTCATTTTCATTTAGTTTACTTAGTTATTCACGTTTTTAATTTAAGACAATGATTTATTAGTTCTAAAAATAATTAATATGATTTAACATGTATTTAATGAACATAATATAAAAATTAAATGGTTTGAAAAGTAGTTTTGCCTATGTGGACACTGTAAATGGAGAGAGAACTCCCTAATTTAGAAATTTTGATTTTCTTTTCACTTCTTAGAAATATGGTTATCCCATTTTATTTTTACTGTACCACTTAATTTATAAGCATATTATATTTTGTTTTAATATGTGTAATATATATTTTTTGTAAGAAATATATTCATATTATTATTACTTATAAAATCTTGAATATTCTTATTTAAATAAATTTTCATTTTCATTTAGTTTACTTAGTTATTCACGTTTTTAATTTAAGAAAATGATTTATTAGTTCTAAAAATAATTAATATGATTTAGCATGTATTTAATGAACATAATATAAAAATTAAATAGTTTGAAAAGTAGTTTTGCCTATTGGACACTCTAAATGGAGAGAGAACTCCCTAATTATATATAAGATTTTCGCTTCTATATAAATTAAAATATCAAATATTCAGCTCGCACTCATTCCTAATATGTGCATATAACACTGCTGCCAAAACATGCGCAGCTAAACTCCCAAAACAAAGATTGAGGTAAAGAAAAAGAGAACTATGAACTCGGGAAACGTAAAAAAAAAGAAAAAAAAAGAGAACTATGAACTCAGGAAACGGTCCCACCCCGCACCATCCCAAACTTATATTGATATTTAACTATACTGTATATCATTTTCTTGTAGATCCTTCTCTTTATATCAATGTTTATTAAAAATAGACAGGCAACCGAACCGCAAAAACATTTGAATCATGTTTAAATTTGATGATATTTTAAAATTATTAATATATTTAATCTTATACTTTTCTAATATCAATAAAATACTTGAATAGTTTTAAAAGTTTAGAAATCTAAATCGAGAATACATATACACAGTATAAATATTAAAAACAAAACGATTTTAGTTTTTTTTTTTTTGGGGTGATTTAATCGAATAGTTAAGAGAACAAATTTATAATTCTCTAATACGTATCTTATCAAGTGATCTTATAGTCTTGATTGCTGAACTTCAAAATTAAAAACTCAAAGAGAATTAGTAAAATAAATGTAACTGGAAGTAACGTAAATGTCATTGATAAATCCTATCTTAATTTTTTAAGTTAACATAATAATAAATAAAATAAAAGTTAAAATAAAAATTATTTTATTTAACAAAATAGTAAATTTGGTTTAAATCCGGTTTAATGCAGTTTGATTGAGTCGTTGGATTTTTGGCGGTTCAACCCGATTCAATAACCGAGTTAACTAAATTTAGGTTTTAGTGTTGACTCAACCCGGATCGATACCCGGTTCGCGGTTTAATCCGCTTCGACCGCCGGTCTGATCTGGTTTTCAAAACATTGCTTTATATAAACCCTTTTCCACATCTTCTTTCCTCATAACATCAAATAGCCCAAAGTAAAGAAAACCCTTATTTCCTCCTAACTTGTGTTCACCCCCTCAAAGCTTCATGTTCTAGTCAAAATTAACTCTTAATTCTTTCAAACTCAGTTCTTCCAAAGTCTTTAACACGTACACGTCTTGTTCTTTTTGGTGTGCGCATGTGCGTGTGCGTGTTACATACATATTCTTGTTAATTATTACATAGTTTCTTGTAAAAGTGGATCGGAGGTATGGAAAGGGACCGGTTCCACCGGAAACATCGGCGGCGGCGGACCTGGCTTGGAACGAGTCTGATGTCACGGCCATGGTCTCCGCTCTAAGCCAGGTCATCGAGAATCCGGTGACCGACGGACGTGAAAGATCAAACCCTCCGGTCAAACAAGAGCTTGGTCAATCTGATCAACTACAACAAGACCAAGGTATATTAATACAACTATTTAAATAATTTGATATTATATCTCTAATAACAGCTTAATCGTTTTAGATATCTGATGTTATAATAAGTTAACAAACTAAAGACTTGCTATGAATAAACCTTTCGATTTTTTCGTATGTAATAATTAAATTTAGGTGGAAAAAGGAATTTGCATAGGTTAGGTTTAAGTTCAATGCATCTGACGCATTTCATTTACTTTCCGTAAAGAACTTTCCTTCTGTCTTTGAATTGAACCACCGTTCAGATTACTACGTGTCTAACCTTTTTTTAATACATCTAGATTTGTTTGGGGTTTTTTTTTTCTGAAAGTAGAAATTTAGATAATGTTTTATACGCACAGTTTTAAATCGTCATACATATAACCTATATATGGATTCTTAGTTTCTTTACCTAACTAAAATACGATTGATTTTGACCACGCACGTTCCTTTGTTTCATTCGAAATTAGTTGTCTTTGATCATTCTTTATCAACTTTATATGTGTGTGTCGGTTTATCAATATTTTGAAGTGTTTTAAGAAGATTAACATCATTTTTTAATCGTGTTATACGACTCATATTCATGCTTAAGTCTTAGTTTATACTTTTATTCAGTGAGAGTCACAACATCACATTTTTATTCTTTGAATGCTAAATTATATTTATATACGTCATCCCTTTATACACAAGATAGAATACAAGCGAGGTTATATAGAAGCAAAATTCCAATTTGATTAGTTTCTTTTTGTGAATGTTGAATGTCAATATGTATAGCTGTTTGACTCTTTCAATATATTAATTGCTGGTGTGTAAACAAGATAAAAAAAATATGCTGGTAATAAAAAGAGTATATATATAGTAGCTACATTAGTACTCTTTTTATTACCAGCATTTTTTTAATCTATATATATTCAGCTGGATATATTTCTTCTATATGTTCAAATTGGCGTTTAGTCCTAAAATTGAAGTATATATCAGAAACCAAAAAAATCTTGAAACATCCTAATTTTATACTCTAGCTGTATACTTCAATTTTAAGACAAAACGCCAATTTCATTGCCTATATATTCCGTCTAAATTAAAAGGAAATAATATAATTTTATTAGAGGAATTGTATATATATATATAGAGCATAGTTGGTTTTTTTTTCTCTGGTACCCAAATAGTTAATTTACATACATCTTTTGGTTAAACCGTCCATATATTTTTTGTTTCTTTTAACTCATAAATATATTAAATTAATCTTCTCTTAATTGATTCCCTTGCTATAACTAATAATTGAAATCCCACGTAGCATAGATATTCTCATGCATGTAGAATTGCACATGGAGCATGTAATTATTTTCTTTCTTTTTTACATGCTCTAAGATCAACCAAGAAGAAGACACTATAGAGGTGTAAGGCAGCGACCGTGGGGAAAATGGGCGGCCGAGATCCGCGACCCGAAGAAAGCGGCCCGTGTATGGCTTGGGACATTCGAAACAGCAGAAGAAGCCGCTTTAGCCTATGACCGAGCCGCACTCAAATTCAAAGGCACCAAGGCTAAACTCAACTTCCCTGAACGAGTTCAAGGTTCCTCGACCACAAGCTATGTCACATCTCAATCCGGTATTGCTCATGCTCCATTAATGAGCTCACCTCCTCCTAGGCTTGGTTCATCTTCTACTACTTCTACAACTACTACTTCGTGGCCAACTACATATAACCAGGACATACTCCAATATGCTCAATTGCTTACGAGTAACAATGATGTTGATTTATCGTACTACACGTCGAGTCTCTTTAATCAGCCTTTCTCAACGCCCTCTTCATCTTCTTCTTCTTCGTTAGCTTCGCAACAGACACAGCAACAACAACAACAGAGTGAGGAAGAGAAGAGTTATGGTTATCCTTATTATAACTATCCAAGAGAATAAAATCTAATTGTTGTTGTTTGGTCAAATCAGCTTTATAAATAGCTTCCGATTTCGTTTCATTTTTGATGTCCGTAACCTTTGTTTCTAATTTAGGCTAGGTAGTTGCACCGAATATATGAATGAACGAGAGACATGTGTAACAGTTTATTTCTTTTTCTTATTAGTTAGTAAAGTTTGGATTGGATTTACCATCGGTTGTATTAATTGGATCAATGGAATTTGAATTCGTATAAGGGTTACTATTTAAGATATTTTCATTTTGTCAATATGAAGGAATTCCCTCTTAAACGTGAAATTATCTAACCATTTCGGAATAGCTATTGTATTAGTCTAAACTAAAGTGTGAAATTATTTCTCTACTCATGTAGTCATTTGAAATGGTGTCATGTTTTAGATACATTAACGGCTATACACTCATTCTGAAAGATTAGTTAGGTCAGATGATAAAAAATGTGAATCACAAAAAAAAAAACATAGGCATATTCATATGATCAGTTAATTGTTTTCTAAAGTTCAAAGAATATATTATTCTTTGTTCACTATATCACTGTTATTGAACATAATTTTTATAAAACGATCGTTTCTGAACATTTAGCTAAGATATTTCGTTTTAACGAGGAAAAAAAAGATTTCTTTTTGTTTAGTGTGTATGTTTTGTTGTTGTTGTCAGGTTGTCCTTTTCTGTACTCGCACTCATGGTCATCACCAAAATGAAACAAATATTCATTTTTCATATTTGGTACCCCTTAAATTAAATATACACAAGCAAGACACAAATTTTAATGGTAAAATCGCCAAAATGAAATAAAATGTACCAGACAAAAGAAAGACAAATTTTATAGCTAAAGAACCAAAATAAATAAGAAAAGAAAAAGAAATAAACCTACACGAAGAAAGACGAATCAAAAAACTATCGATGTTTGAAAAAACAAAATTCATAGGGGTTGTGGCAGGATCTGTCCTAAAATGTATGAGGTCATAGAGGGTTTAATAGAAATTTTATATGATAAATTTGGAGGCCAACAAATGTATATGATTTTTGGGATAAATATGTTTTTTATAGATTCATTAAAATTTGGAGGTCAAAAGTTTATGCTTCATTTAGCTCCCTTCATGGCGAATCCTGGGTTATGGATTACTGAACTAAAAGTGATCAGTCTAAGCAGGGCCGGCCCAATTGATTTTGTTGCCTAACGCTAAAAATAAAAATGATCACTACAAGAAAACAGGCTTATTTCCGACGGAAATTTCGTGCCCTCGGAAATCCGTCGGATAGTTCCGACGGTATTCCAACGGAATGCTGACACAGAGGTTTTCCGTCGGAATTCCGTCACATTTTCAGACGGTATACCGATGGAAATCCACTCTCTCGGCTTTCCGTTGGAATACCGTCGGCAATAACCGACGGAAGACAAACGGATACGTTACATTCCGACGGTATATCGACGGAATTCGGACTTTCCGACGTCGGCAAAGTTTGATTGGTCAGCGTTTACGGGCGGACGGATTTCCAACGGCATTCCGACGGTTTCCGATGTCGGCAAAGTTTGAGTGGTTCCCATATCGTCTACGGTGGATGATGGGATTGGTGGGGTGTTATGTCGGAGGTATTGACGGAATTCCGATGGATTTTCGACGGAAATCCGTTCTACATAAGTTTGCAGAATTCGTCATTCCATCATAACAAAATTTCGAGTACCAAACAAAATTATAAAGATGAGTTCATATTTTCGGTCATGGATGGACGAGGCAATGATGGAAGAGGGGTCAAACTTATTAACGACCGAATACGCTCAAGGTATTTGCGAGTTCATGCAATTACCTAGAAATCAAGAGGCGGCCAACAAAGGTCAAAATATCATATGTCCTTGTTCTAATTGTTGTAATAGAATTAGTGTTGCGGTTCCGACTGTTTGGAACCACTTATATAGATATGAATTTAGGGCGGGATATAAGGTTTGGTATTTACATGGAGAAAGGAATTATGAATATGGTAGTACCAGTAGCAATGAACCTTATTTTCCGTCTAGCGTAGGAGAACCTACAGCGGAAGTAGATGTTGGGGTAAGTACGGTTGCGATGGTTAACGATGCGTTTAGAGACAATTTGCAGTCGGGTGGGTATCATGAAGGTGATAGGGTTGAAGAACCTAATTTAGAATCTCGAAGGTTTTTCGATATGTTAGACGCATCAAAGCAACCACTATACAGCGGTTGTAGGGATGGTCATTCACCGCTATCTTCTGCTAGTAGGATGATGAACCTGAAAACTGATTATAATTTGTCCGAAGAATGTGTTGATGCATTCGCCGAGTTCGTGAAAGATGTTTTGCCAGAAGATAATCTGGCCCCAAGATCATACTAAGAGATCCAAAAATTTGTCGCCGGTCTTGGTTTACCCTACCAGGTTATAAACGTGTGCATCGACAACTGTATGATATACTGGAGAGAAGACGAGAACCAGAACAAATGTAAATTTTGCCAGAAACCCTGGTTCCAGGACACAAGTGGCAGGGTGAAGATTCCATTCAAACGGATGTGGTATTTACCCTTAACGGAGAGGTTGAAGAGGCTATACGAATCAAAGCGCACAACTAAGGCTATGAGATGGCATGCAGAGCATAGTCAAGATGGAGATATCACGCATCCTTCTGACGCGGAAGCGTGGAAACACTTCCAATCCGTATATCCAGATTTTGCATATGAACGACGGAATGTATACATAGGCTTATCCACTGATGGTTTCAACCCGTTTGGCAAACATGGAAGAAAATATTCGTTGTGGCCGGTCATTGTAACACCTTACAATTTACCTCCATCTATGTGCATGCAGCGAGAGTTCCTGTTTCTCTTAATTCTAGTTCCCAGGCCAGATCATCCAAGACGGTCGCTCGATATATTCCTCCAACCATTGATCTGTGAGTTGCAGATGTTGTGGGAGCATGGTGTTGAGGCTTATGATGTTTCAGTCCAGCAGAATTTCAACATGCGTGCGGTTCTTATGTGGACCATAAGCGATTTTCCGGCATACAGTATGTTATCTGGATGGACAACGCATGGAAGATTGGCGTGTCCTTACTGCCAAGACAATAATACAGCATTCCAACTGCAGCACGGAAGGAAGACTTTATGGTTTGATTGTCACAGGTGTTTTTTACCGTCAGATCATCCATATCGTCGGTCTAAAAGACATTTCAGGAAGAATCTACAAGTGTTATATGGTCCACCTCCGGAGATAGATGGTCGCAGCATATTGGAACAATTACGTGATTTTGGTGCCGAGCGAACTCCTGAATGTGGGGGTAATGGCCATCACCGCGTCGACGGTTGTGGGGAATATCACAATTGGCACAAGAAAAGTATTTTCTGGGATTTGCCTTACTGGAAAGACCATCGGTTGCGGCATAATCTAGATGTCATGCATGTTGAAAATAATTTCTTTGACAACATCATGAACACCATATTAAACGTCCCAGGAAAAGGCAAAGACAACTGGAAGTCTAGATTCGACTTGCCATTGATTTGTTCGAGGCCATCTCTTCATGTTTCTAACGGTATATTGCCGATGCCTGCTTACCGGTTAGACGCTGGGCAGAAAGAAGTATTTTTTGAATGGTTCAAAAAATTTGTCAAATTTCCAGACGGCTACGCATCTAATTTACGTAATTGCGTGGATTCGACGGAAGGCAAGTTTATAGGAATGAAGAGTCATGATTGTCATGTCGTGATGCAGCGTCTTCTTCCATTTGTATTTGCATATCTTCTTCCAGAACCTATCCACCAAGCAATTGGAGGTATATTTCTTACTCCCATTAGTTTCTTACTACCATAATATTACTATATATATATATATGTACTAACTTGTTTAATTTTTGTTTATAGGAGTTGGTGCATTCTTCCGAGATTTATGTTCAAAAACGCTTACCGTCCACGAGATACGTAACTTGGAGGCCAATATCCCGGTTCTCCTTTGTAATCTTGAGAAGATATTTCCACCGTCTTTTTTTGACGTTATGGAACACCTTCCTATTCACCTCCCATGAGAAGCAGCGTTAGGAGGCCCTTTTCAATACCGATGGATGTATCCGTTCGAGCGTTACATGTTCCACCTGAAGAAAAAGGTTAAAAATTTAAGCAAGGTTGAGGGATCTATTGTCGAACAAAGCCTAAACGAGGAAGTCTCACACTTTGCCGAATATTACTTTCCATCGGCAGTTCGCACTAAGGCGAGACGTCCTGCCCGACATGATGATAGAGGTGAGAAAGCAGTCTATGCCGTGGTTATTCCTGATTTGTTTGCCCAAGTTGGTCGAGCAAGTGGAAAAGGAAAGAAACGCAAACTATCAGCCCAAGAGGTCACACATTTGCATACGTATATCCTCAGAAACTGTGACGAAATTTTGGAGTACGAAAGGTATATCAGTTATTATAATAATTTTATGGAATTATTTGCCTTTATCTACTAACGACTGTTATGTTACAGGATCTACATGTCTTTCGCATGTGATTACCATTATGATAAGACAGATGCCGAACTTGCTGTCTTGAAAGATGAAATATTTGAGGGGTGGTTGAAATGTTATGTAAGTGTAATATAATTAATTACTTATACTTTTCCAGGTTTTCATGTTCATATGTTACTTATTTCTTACTTCTATCATTTTTAGGTTTCCGATAGTATAGCAAGTGGTCAATCACTCCCGTCATGGTTAGTGGAGTTTGTTCATGGTTTACGCAGCACCGCGACTTCATATCCCAAGTTTTTCACTAGGGGATATGCGTCAGGATCCATGAGGAAGGACGTCAACGGTCAACTTCAGACTATGGTATTTCGGCGCAATCAGGTGAAACCATGTACTATGGGATTTTAAAAGAAATCTTGGAAATCCACTATCCAGGAATGTTGGACTTGAGGTGCATTGTGTTTATGTGCGATTGGTATGACCCAACCGATGGTCGAGGGGTTCGAGTTGACCTTCATGGTGTTATTTCGATAAATTCAAGCCGGAAACTACAGTATTATGACCTTGCGTCTCAAGCAGACCAGGTATGAATACAATAATATGTTTACCTACGTACTCATACCTAAGGTTTGTTGTTCATGTATATTAACAATATCCACTCTTTATTAATAGGTTTGCTACATTCCATATCCTCGAGTTGCCTATCGTACAGATCCTTGGATCACAGTAACACCAATTAACCCGAGAGGAAAAATATATGGAGTTCCAGAACAAGACGCTCTACAACCATCGAGAAGTATACCAATGTCACCTGTTGAGGAGATGGATAACATTGACCTTGTCATTGATGTCACACATATCGGGGATGATCTAGTGCATTCGGACGAAGAGGAAACATGTGACGAATTTGACGACGATTCAGACTCCATCCCTAGTGAAAGTGGACCAGAAGATTCAGATTAATAATTTATGAATAAATGTGTGCTTATGAATGTTGTGTGATTCAGACTTCATCCCTAGTGAAAGTAGATCAGGAGATTTATGAGAATCAGACTTCATCCCTTGTATATCATATTATTTAATAGTATATATATAGTCATGTTCGATGACTAATTGACGAAAAATATTGGTATTGCAACTCCAATAAAACATAACATTTAATGAAACATAAAATTTAAAACACATTCTTAAACAGGTACATTAGAGACTTGGAAATATTTAACACACAACGGTTATGGTACAAGTACATGATAATAAACTCCTCATTTTACAATCATCTCTCGGTTTCCACCCCGAACTTACCATTTGTTAGAACCATTTACTGATGTTCTTTTCTTTTTTTTTCTTTTGTGGAGAATCTACAAATCCGTCGCACAATTAGCTTTTGATTGCATCAACATCTAGATTTATGTTTGGCTTGGCTGGGCTTTGGGCGAATTCGAAATCATAGTAATGCTCCTTTGGTGGAGAATCTATAAATCCGTCGCACAATTCACTTTTGATTGCATCAACATCTAAATTTAAGTTTGGCTTTTCTGGGCTTTGGGCGAATTCACAACCATAGTACTTATCCTTACATACGTTTGAAGTACTTCCACCGTCAGTATCTGACTTTTCCATCCATTGACATGGTTGTTCGGCTTCGATAACCCGGTTATGATCATGACATTGTGGCTGCCTCTCGTAAATGTGGTGGATGTTTGGCGAGCAATGGCTGTCAGACACTATTGTTGATGTGGAATCTTCTTTATGGATTGGTGAGCACGTATCAAATTCCCACGAGTAAGTGAGAATCTCTTCAGAGAATTCGTCGCAATGACCAGGGGTTTCCCACGAGTATTTTGGAATATAAAGAAATTACCCTCAAATGTTGTTTTTGCGTCGTCATTAGGAGAGTTAGAAGACATTTTTTTGTGTTATAGAGATTTTCTATGTTATAGAGAGGTGTAGAAGATATACACTCCATCAGGTGTATTTATAGTAGAAGTTATATGTATAAACCGTCGGTATTCCGTCTGTAATCCGTCCGTATTACCCACAGAATTCACACGATGTCGGCAAAGTTTGATTGGTCAGCTGTACTGACGGATTTCCGACGGAGCTATGTCCTCGGAATTATGTAATGGATGTCCGACGGAATTCCGACGGTTTAGATGTCAGCAAAGTTTGTGTGGTTAATAAATCGTCTGCAGTGGCCGAAGGGATAAGTGGGGTGTTATGTCAGAGTGTTTTGACGGTTTTCCGACGGATATCTGTTGTACATATATGTTTGCACATTTTCTCATTCCTTCAAAACAAAATTTGAACACAAAATCATAACACAAAAATATTCAATTGCCTAATGGCTAAAAAAGATCTATGGAATTACTATATGCAAAACCGAGCCCCTGGTATAAACACTCCAAACACAACTCTTCTTCCTTCAAGCCCTCCTTGCGATAACTTAAATGTCATAGATGCTCAACCAACAATTTTACTCCACCCAACGCAACGATCCCTGAACCAAACGCCCGAAATACCGGGACCTGGCCAAGTCGTAAGGCGAGGAATTTCTCGCAAGAGGGCTCATGATGCAAGGGTGGTGCGAGGTGAAAGTTCTCAAACTCGCCCAACACAAGATTTTATTTATGAGGTCATTAACGAGGCACCACAAGCCGACCAGGATGTTAGTAGCCCTGGGTGGACTTCTACTATCGATTACATAATCCGTGAAAGTATATATATATAATTACCGTTGTTACTTTTACAATATATTGTTATATAATGATTGTAGCTGACAAATACAAAATCTATCATTCATAAATGTAGGTTCTTATCGCAATAGGACCACACCATTCTGGACCCAGGTTGCAGAAATTCAATCCCCGCGTTCACAATTTTTGAAAATAAAAAAGGTTTACGTTTCCGTCCAATTTTATTAACATTTTGAGAAACAATTTATCTGACAAGTATATGCTCTCTAGTTTGACCCCCAATGACCAGGGATTTTAAATGATTATCTTCAAATATTCTATGACGACGGTGTTCCGACGGTAATTTTATTGTATTACCAAATTTATTAAAAATCTGTAATAAAATTAAAACCCGTCGGAATTCCGTCTTAAATCCAGACGGTGTTCCGACGGTAATTTTATTATATTACCAAATTTATTAAAAATCTGTAATAAAAATCAACATCCGTCGGACTTCTGTCTTAATTACCGACGGCCTTCCGACGGTTTGTGAATTTTATTAAATAATTAGATTAATAAATATTTACAAAATAAACAATTTATTATTTTACCCTAATTTGACTTGCCTCCAAACAACTTCGGGATCATCGTAAAAGCGGGAAATCCGTCGGAAATCACAAAGTCCATAAATCACAAAACCACATAATCGCAAATTCAATAAATTCATTTATTACAAAAATCTTAATTTCCCATGTCCCTCAATAACAAAATGTCCGAAAACTAAATTCATTTAATCTCTATATTCCAAAAAACCATAATTCCCAATATCCTTATATCCCTTAATCCGATATTTCGTAATAACTAAAACGCAAAATGTCAAAATACCAAATTCCTATAAATTCCATATTCCATAAATCCCGTAATCTCAAACTCTAAAAATTTATGATATAAACAATTTATTTCGGCGGAAAAATATTAAAAAAGTAAACTATTTATTCTTTTAAAATAATTTCCGTCGGAATTCCGTCTTATTTTCCGACGGACTACCGACGAAAACCCTAATTTGACTTGCCGCCAAACAACTTCGTGATCATTGTCAAAGCGGGAAAACCGTCGGAATTACCGTCGGAGTTTTTAGAGGCCGTCGGAATTCCGTCTGAATGCCGTCGGACACTCTATTAAATCCACAGTCTTCGTCTTCCCCGAAGACAGATCTGTAAATTTTTTTTTTCTCCACTGATCCGTTGCCGCCGCCGTTGCCGCCGATCCGTTGCCGTCTAACCGCCTGTTTCCAGCCGTGTAATCACTTAGTCTCTTCTTCTTCCCGATACCACAACGGAGAAAACGAAAAAAGAAAAACCTTTCACCGCCGGATTTCGCATTCAACCGCCGGAAAACCCACACAAACCGCCGGAATCATCCCAATTCACACCCTCCTTCACCAATTCAACAAATCTATGTAAGTTTGTGATGATTTTAAAGTTTGTTCTTAAAAAAAAATAATTTGTTCTTCATAAAAAAAATATTTTCTTCAAACAAAAAATTGTTCTTCATAACTTTATCCTATATAGAAAAATATCCTATATAGAATATTTCAAGATAATCATTTAAAATTCTTCAAATTAATAATTTTTATAACATTAATAAAACAATTTAAACCCTTAAAATTTTAAACCTATTTAAAAATAATAAAATTTAAAACTTTAAATCCTTTAAATTTTAAAAGTTAAAAATTTAAAAATTTCTAACTTTAACAATTTAAACCTTTAAACCCTTCAAATTTATAAATTTTATAGCATTAATAAAACAATTTAAACCTTTAAAATTTTAAACCTATTTAAAAATAATACAATTTAAAACTTTAAATCCTTTAAATTTAAAATTTTTAAAATTTATTACTTTAACAATTTATACCTTTAAATCCTTCAAATTTAAAAATTGTATAACATTTATACAAAAATTTAAACCTTTAAAATTTTAAACCTATTTAAAAATAATAAAATATAAAACTTTAAATCCTTTAAATCCTTTAAATTTAAAAATTAAAAAATTTATAAATTTATAACTTTAACTCTTAATTCTTTCAAACTCAGTTCTTCCAAAGTCTTTAACACGTACACGTCTTGTTCTTTTTGGTGTGCGCATGTGCGTGTGCGTGTTACATACATATTCTTGTTAATTATTACATAGTTTCTTGTAAAAGTGGATCGGAGGTATGGAAAGGGACCGGTTCCACCGGAAACATCGGCGGCGGCGGACCTGGCTTGGAACGAGTCTGATGTCACGGCCATGGTCTCCGCTCTAAGCCAGGTCATCGAGAATCCGGTGACCGACGGACGTGAAAGATCAAACCCTCCGGTCAAACAAGAGCTTGGTCAATCTGATCAACTACAACAAGACCAAGGTATATTAATACAACTATTTAAATAATTTGATATTATATCTCTAATAACAGCTTAATCGTTTTAGATATCTGATGTTATAATAAGTTAACAAACTAAAGACTTGCTATGAATAAACCTTTCGATTTTTTCGTATGTAATAATTAAATTTAGGTGGAAAAAGGAATTTGCATAGGTTAGGTTTAAGTTCAATGCATCTGACGCATTTCATTTACTTTCCGTAAAGAACTTTCCTTCTGTCTTTGAATTGAACCACCGTTCAGATTACTACGTGTCTAACCTTTTTTTAATACATCTAGATTTGTTTGGGGTTTTTTTTTTCTGAAAGTAGAAATTTAGATAATGTTTTATACGCACAGTTTTAAATCGTCATACATATAACCTATATATGGATTCTTAGTTTCTTTACCTAACTAAAATACGATTGATTTTGACCACGCACGTTCCTTTGTTTCATTCGAAATTAGTTGTCTTTGATCATTCTTTATCAACTTTATATGTGTGTGTCGGTTTATCAATATTTTGAAGTGTTTTAAGAAGATTAACATCATTTTTTAATCGTGTTATACGACTCATATTCATGCTTAAGTCTTAGTTTATACTTTTATTCAGTGAGAGTCACAACATCACATTTTTATTCTTTGAATGCTAAATTATATTTATATACGTCATCCCTTTATACACAAGATAGAATACAAGCGAGGTTATATAGAAGCAAAATTCCAATTTGATTAGTTTCTTTTTGTGAATGTTGAATGTCAATATGTATAGCTGTTTGACTCTTTCAATATATTAATTGCTGGTGTGTAAACAAGATAAAAAAAATATGCTGGTAATAAAAAGAGTATATATATAGTAGCTACATTAGTACTCTTTTTATTACCAGCATTTTTTTAATCTATATATATTCAGCTGGATATATTTCTTCTATATGTTCAAATTGGCGTTTAGTCCTAAAATTGAAGTATATATCAGAAACCAAAAAAATCTTGAAACATCCTAATTTTATACTCTAGCTGTATACTTCAATTTTAAGACAAAACGCCAATTTCATTGCCTATATATTCCGTCTAAATTAAAAGGAAATAATATAATTTTATTAGAGGAATTGTATATATATATATAGAGCATAGTTGGTTTTTTTTTCTCTGGTACCCAAATAGTTAATTTACATACATCTTTTGGTTAAACCGTCCATATATTTTTTGTTTCTTTTAACTCATAAATATATTAAATTAATCTTCTCTTAATTGATTCCCTTGCTATAACTAATAATTGAAATCCCACGTAGCATAGATATTCTCATGCATGTAGAATTGCACATGGAGCATGTAATTATTTTCTTTCTTTTTTACATGCTCTAAGATCAACCAAGAAGAAGACACTATAGAGGTGTAAGGCAGCGACCGTGGGGAAAATGGGCGGCCGAGATCCGCGACCCGAAGAAAGCGGCCCGTGTATGGCTTGGGACATTCGAAACAGCAGAAGAAGCCGCTTTAGCCTATGACCGAGCCGCACTCAAATTCAAAGGCACCAAGGCTAAACTCAACTTCCCTGAACGAGTTCAAGGTTCCTCGACCACAAGCTATGTCACATCTCAATCCGGTATTGCTCATGCTCCATTAATGAGCTCACCTCCTCCTAGGCTTGGTTCATCTTCTACTACTTCTACAACTACTACTTCGTGGCCAACTACATATAACCAGGACATACTCCAATATGCTCAATTGCTTACGAGTAACAATGATGTTGATTTATCGTACTACACGTCGAGTCTCTTTAATCAGCCTTTCTCAACGCCCTCTTCATCTTCTTCTTCTTCGTTAGCTTCGCAACAGACACAGCAACAACAACAACAGAGTGAGGAAGAGAAGAGTTATGGTTATCCTTATTATAACTATCCAAGAGAATAAAATCTAATTGTTGTTGTTTGGTCAAATCAGCTTTATAAATAGCTTCCGATTTCGTTTCATTTTTGATGTCCGTAACCTTTGTTTCTAATTTAGGCTAGGTAGTTGCACCGAATATATGAATGAACGAGAGACATGTGTAACAGTTTATTTCTTTTTCTTATTAGTTAGTAAAGTTTGGATTGGATTTACCATCGGTTGTATTAATTGGATCAATGGAATTTGAATTCGTATAAGGGTTACTATTTAAGATATTTTCATTTTGTCAATATGAAGGAATTCCCTCTTAAACGTGAAATTATCTAACCATTTCGGAATAGCTATTGTATTAGTCTAAACTAAAGTGTGAAATTATTTCTCTACTCATGTAGTCATTTGAAATGGTGTCATGTTTTAGATACATTAACGGCTATACACTCATTCTGAAAGATTAGTTAGGTCAGATGATAAAAAATGTGAATCACAAAAAAAAAAACATAGGCATATTCATATGATCAGTTAATTGTTTTCTAAAGTTCAAAGAATATATTATTCTTTGTTCACTATATCACTGTTATTGAACATAATTTTTATAAAACGATCGTTTCTGAACATTTAGCTAAGATATTTCGTTTTAACGAGGAAAAAAAAGATTTCTTTTTGTTTAGTGTGTATGTTTTGTTGTTGTTGTCAGGTTGTCCTTTTCTGTACTCGCACTCATGGTCATCACCAAAATGAAACAAATATTCATTTTTCATATTTGGTACCCCTTAAATTAAATATACACAAGCAAGACACAAATTTTAATGGTAAAATCGCCAAAATGAAATAAAATGTACCAGACAAAAGAAAGACAAATTTTATAGCTAAAGAACCAAAATAAATAAGAAAAGAAAAAGAAATAAACCTACACGAAGAAAGACGAATCAAAAAACTATCGATGTTTGAAAAAACAAAATTCATAGGGGTTGTGGCAGGATCTGTCCTAAAATGTATGAGGTCATAGAGGGTTTAATAGAAATTTTATATGATAAATTTGGAGGCCAACAAATGTATATGATTTTTGGGATAAATATGTTTTTTATAGATTCATTAAAATTTGGAGGTCAAAAGTTTATGCTTCATTTAGCTCCCTTCATGGCGAATCCTGGGTTATGGATTACTGAACTAAAAGTGATCAGTCTAAGCAGGGCCGGCCCAATTGATTTTGTTGCCTAACGCTAAAAATAAAAATGATCACTACAAGAAAACAGGCTTATTTCCGACGGAAATTTCGTGCCCTCGGAAATCCGTCGGATAGTTCCGACGGTATTCCAACGGAATGCTGACACAGAGGTTTTCCGTCGGAATTCCGTCACATTTTCAGACGGTATACCGATGGAAATCCACTCTCTCGGCTTTCCGTTGGAATACCGTCGGCAATAACCGACGGAAGACAAACGGATACGTTACATTCCGACGGTATATCGACGGAATTCGGACTTTCCGACGTCGGCAAAGTTTGATTGGTCAGCGTTTACGGGCGGACGGATTTCCAACGGCATTCCGACGGTTTCCGATGTCGGCAAAGTTTGAGTGGTTCCCATATCGTCTACGGTGGATGATGGGATTGGTGGGGTGTTATGTCGGAGGTATTGACGGAATTCCGATGGATTTTCGACGGAAATCCGTTCTACATAAGTTTGCAGAATTCGTCATTCCATCATAACAAAATTTCGAGTACCAAACAAAATTATAAAGATGAGTTCATATTTTCGGTCATGGATGGACGAGGCAATGATGGAAGAGGGGTCAAACTTATTAACGACCGAATACGCTCAAGGTATTTGCGAGTTCATGCAATTACCTAGAAATCAAGAGGCGGCCAACAAAGGTCAAAATATCATATGTCCTTGTTCTAATTGTTGTAATAGAATTAGTGTTGCGGTTCCGACTGTTTGGAACCACTTATATAGATATGAATTTAGGGCGGGATATAAGGTTTGGTATTTACATGGAGAAAGGAATTATGAATATGGTAGTACCAGTAGCAATGAACCTTATTTTCCGTCTAGCGTAGGAGAACCTACAGCGGAAGTAGATGTTGGGGTAAGTACGGTTGCGATGGTTAACGATGCGTTTAGAGACAATTTGCAGTCGGGTGGGTATCATGAAGGTGATAGGGTTGAAGAACCTAATTTAGAATCTCGAAGGTTTTTCGATATGTTAGACGCATCAAAGCAACCACTATACAGCGGTTGTAGGGATGGTCATTCACCGCTATCTTCTGCTAGTAGGATGATGAACCTGAAAACTGATTATAATTTGTCCGAAGAATGTGTTGATGCATTCGCCGAGTTCGTGAAAGATGTTTTGCCAGAAGATAATCTGGCCCCAAGATCATACTAAGAGATCCAAAAATTTGTCGCCGGTCTTGGTTTACCCTACCAGGTTATAAACGTGTGCATCGACAACTGTATGATATACTGGAGAGAAGACGAGAACCAGAACAAATGTAAATTTTGCCAGAAACCCTGGTTCCAGGACACAAGTGGCAGGGTGAAGATTCCATTCAAACGGATGTGGTATTTACCCTTAACGGAGAGGTTGAAGAGGCTATACGAATCAAAGCGCACAACTAAGGCTATGAGATGGCATGCAGAGCATAGTCAAGATGGAGATATCACGCATCCTTCTGACGCGGAAGCGTGGAAACACTTCCAATCCGTATATCCAGATTTTGCATATGAACGACGGAATGTATACATAGGCTTATCCACTGATGGTTTCAACCCGTTTGGCAAACATGGAAGAAAATATTCGTTGTGGCCGGTCATTGTAACACCTTACAATTTACCTCCATCTATGTGCATGCAGCGAGAGTTCCTGTTTCTCTTAATTCTAGTTCCCAGGCCAGATCATCCAAGACGGTCGCTCGATATATTCCTCCAACCATTGATCTGTGAGTTGCAGATGTTGTGGGAGCATGGTGTTGAGGCTTATGATGTTTCAGTCCAGCAGAATTTCAACATGCGTGCGGTTCTTATGTGGACCATAAGCGATTTTCCGGCATACAGTATGTTATCTGGATGGACAACGCATGGAAGATTGGCGTGTCCTTACTGCCAAGACAATAATACAGCATTCCAACTGCAGCACGGAAGGAAGACTTTATGGTTTGATTGTCACAGGTGTTTTTTACCGTCAGATCATCCATATCGTCGGTCTAAAAGACATTTCAGGAAGAATCTACAAGTGTTATATGGTCCACCTCCGGAGATAGATGGTCGCAGCATATTGGAACAATTACGTGATTTTGGTGCCGAGCGAACTCCTGAATGTGGGGGTAATGGCCATCACCGCGTCGACGGTTGTGGGGAATATCACAATTGGCACAAGAAAAGTATTTTCTGGGATTTGCCTTACTGGAAAGACCATCGGTTGCGGCATAATCTAGATGTCATGCATGTTGAAAATAATTTCTTTGACAACATCATGAACACCATATTAAACGTCCCAGGAAAAGGCAAAGACAACTGGAAGTCTAGATTCGACTTGCCATTGATTTGTTCGAGGCCATCTCTTCATGTTTCTAACGGTATATTGCCGATGCCTGCTTACCGGTTAGACGCTGGGCAGAAAGAAGTATTTTTTGAATGGTTCAAAAAATTTGTCAAATTTCCAGACGGCTACGCATCTAATTTACGTAATTGCGTGGATTCGACGGAAGGCAAGTTTATAGGAATGAAGAGTCATGATTGTCATGTCGTGATGCAGCGTCTTCTTCCATTTGTATTTGCATATCTTCTTCCAGAACCTATCCACCAAGCAATTGGAGGTATATTTCTTACTCCCATTAGTTTCTTACTACCATAATATTACTATATATATATATATGTACTAACTTGTTTAATTTTTGTTTATAGGAGTTGGTGCATTCTTCCGAGATTTATGTTCAAAAACGCTTACCGTCCACGAGATACGTAACTTGGAGGCCAATATCCCGGTTCTCCTTTGTAATCTTGAGAAGATATTTCCACCGTCTTTTTTTGACGTTATGGAACACCTTCCTATTCACCTCCCATGAGAAGCAGCGTTAGGAGGCCCTTTTCAATACCGATGGATGTATCCGTTCGAGCGTTACATGTTCCACCTGAAGAAAAAGGTTAAAAATTTAAGCAAGGTTGAGGGATCTATTGTCGAACAAAGCCTAAACGAGGAAGTCTCACACTTTGCCGAATATTACTTTCCATCGGCAGTTCGCACTAAGGCGAGACGTCCTGCCCGACATGATGATAGAGGTGAGAAAGCAGTCTATGCCGTGGTTATTCCTGATTTGTTTGCCCAAGTTGGTCGAGCAAGTGGAAAAGGAAAGAAACGCAAACTATCAGCCCAAGAGGTCACACATTTGCATACGTATATCCTCAGAAACTGTGACGAAATTTTGGAGTACGAAAGGTATATCAGTTATTATAATAATTTTATGGAATTATTTGCCTTTATCTACTAACGACTGTTATGTTACAGGATCTACATGTCTTTCGCATGTGATTACCATTATGATAAGACAGATGCCGAACTTGCTGTCTTGAAAGATGAAATATTTGAGGGGTGGTTGAAATGTTATGTAAGTGTAATATAATTAATTACTTATACTTTTCCAGGTTTTCATGTTCATATGTTACTTATTTCTTACTTCTATCATTTTTAGGTTTCCGATAGTATAGCAAGTGGTCAATCACTCCCGTCATGGTTAGTGGAGTTTGTTCATGGTTTACGCAGCACCGCGACTTCATATCCCAAGTTTTTCACTAGGGGATATGCGTCAGGATCCATGAGGAAGGACGTCAACGGTCAACTTCAGACTATGGTATTTCGGCGCAATCAGGTGAAACCATGTACTATGGGATTTTAAAAGAAATCTTGGAAATCCACTATCCAGGAATGTTGGACTTGAGGTGCATTGTGTTTATGTGCGATTGGTATGACCCAACCGATGGTCGAGGGGTTCGAGTTGACCTTCATGGTGTTATTTCGATAAATTCAAGCCGGAAACTACAGTATTATGACCTTGCGTCTCAAGCAGACCAGGTATGAATACAATAATATGTTTACCTACGTACTCATACCTAAGGTTTGTTGTTCATGTATATTAACAATATCCACTCTTTATTAATAGGTTTGCTACATTCCATATCCTCGAGTTGCCTATCGTACAGATCCTTGGATCACAGTAACACCAATTAACCCGAGAGGAAAAATATATGGAGTTCCAGAACAAGACGCTCTACAACCATCGAGAAGTATACCAATGTCACCTGTTGAGGAGATGGATAACATTGACCTTGTCATTGATGTCACACATATCGGGGATGATCTAGTGCATTCGGACGAAGAGGAAACATGTGACGAATTTGACGACGATTCAGACTCCATCCCTAGTGAAAGTGGACCAGAAGATTCAGATTAATAATTTATGAATAAATGTGTGCTTATGAATGTTGTGTGATTCAGACTTCATCCCTAGTGAAAGTAGATCAGGAGATTTATGAGAATCAGACTTCATCCCTTGTATATCATATTATTTAATAGTATATATATAGTCATGTTCGATGACTAATTGACGAAAAATATTGGTATTGCAACTCCAATAAAACATAACATTTAATGAAACATAAAATTTAAAACACATTCTTAAACAGGTACATTAGAGACTTGGAAATATTTAACACACAACGGTTATGGTACAAGTACATGATAATAAACTCCTCATTTTACAATCATCTCTCGGTTTCCACCCCGAACTTACCATTTGTTAGAACCATTTACTGATGTTCTTTTCTTTTTTTTTCTTTTGTGGAGAATCTACAAATCCGTCGCACAATTAGCTTTTGATTGCATCAACATCTAGATTTATGTTTGGCTTGGCTGGGCTTTGGGCGAATTCGAAATCATAGTAATGCTCCTTTGGTGGAGAATCTATAAATCCGTCGCACAATTCACTTTTGATTGCATCAACATCTAAATTTAAGTTTGGCTTTTCTGGGCTTTGGGCGAATTCACAACCATAGTACTTATCCTTACATACGTTTGAAGTACTTCCACCGTCAGTATCTGACTTTTCCATCCATTGACATGGTTGTTCGGCTTCGATAACCCGGTTATGATCATGACATTGTGGCTGCCTCTCGTAAATGTGGTGGATGTTTGGCGAGCAATGGCTGTCAGACACTATTGTTGATGTGGAATCTTCTTTATGGATTGGTGAGCACGTATCAAATTCCCACGAGTAAGTGAGAATCTCTTCAGAGAATTCGTCGCAATGACCAGGGGTTTCCCACGAGTATTTTGGAATATAAAGAAATTACCCTCAAATGTTGTTTTTGCGTCGTCATTAGGAGAGTTAGAAGACATTTTTTTGTGTTATAGAGATTTTCTATGTTATAGAGAGGTGTAGAAGATATACACTCCATCAGGTGTATTTATAGTAGAAGTTATATGTATAAACCGTCGGTATTCCGTCTGTAATCCGTCCGTATTACCCACAGAATTCACACGATGTCGGCAAAGTTTGATTGGTCAGCTGTACTGACGGATTTCCGACGGAGCTATGTCCTCGGAATTATGTAATGGATGTCCGACGGAATTCCGACGGTTTAGATGTCAGCAAAGTTTGTGTGGTTAATAAATCGTCTGCAGTGGCCGAAGGGATAAGTGGGGTGTTATGTCAGAGTGTTTTGACGGTTTTCCGACGGATATCTGTTGTACATATATGTTTGCACATTTTCTCATTCCTTCAAAACAAAATTTGAACACAAAATCATAACACAAAAATATTCAATTGCCTAATGGCTAAAAAAGATCTATGGAATTACTATATGCAAAACCGAGCCCCTGGTATAAACACTCCAAACACAACTCTTCTTCCTTCAAGCCCTCCTTGCGATAACTTAAATGTCATAGATGCTCAACCAACAATTTTACTCCACCCAACGCAACGATCCCTGAACCAAACGCCCGAAATACCGGGACCTGGCCAAGTCGTAAGGCGAGGAATTTCTCGCAAGAGGGCTCATGATGCAAGGGTGGTGCGAGGTGAAAGTTCTCAAACTCGCCCAACACAAGATTTTATTTATGAGGTCATTAACGAGGCACCACAAGCCGACCAGGATGTTAGTAGCCCTGGGTGGACTTCTACTATCGATTACATAATCCGTGAAAGTATATATATATAATTACCGTTGTTACTTTTACAATATATTGTTATATAATGATTGTAGCTGACAAATACAAAATCTATCATTCATAAATGTAGGTTCTTATCGCAATAGGACCACACCATTCTGGACCCAGGTTGCAGAAATTCAATCCCCGCGTTCACAATTTTTGAAAATAAAAAAGGTTTACGTTTCCGTCCAATTTTATTAACATTTTGAGAAACAATTTATCTGACAAGTATATGCTCTCTAGTTTGACCCCCAATGACCAGGGATTTTAAATGATTATCTTCAAATATTCTATGACGACGGTGTTCCGACGGTAATTTTATTGTATTACCAAATTTATTAAAAATCTGTAATAAAATTAAAACCCGTCGGAATTCCGTCTTAAATCCAGACGGTGTTCCGACGGTAATTTTATTATATTACCAAATTTATTAAAAATCTGTAATAAAAATCAACATCCGTCGGACTTCTGTCTTAATTACCGACGGCCTTCCGACGGTATGTGAATTTTATTAAATAATTAGATTAATAAATATTTACAAAATAAACAATTTATTATTTTACCCTAATTTGACTTGCCTCCAAACAACTTCGGGATCATCGTAAAAGCGGGAAATCCGTCGGAAATCACAAAGTCCATAAATCACAAAACCACATAATCGCAAATTCAATAAATTCATTTATTACAAAAATCTTAATTTCCCATGTCCCTCAATAACAAAATGTCCGAAAACTAAATTCATTTAATCTCTATATTCCAAAAAACCATAATTCCCAATATCCTTATATCCCTTAATCCGATATTTCGTAATAACTAAAACGCAAAATGTCAAAATACCAAATTCCTATAAATTCCATATTCCATAAATCCCGTAATCTCAAACTCTAAAAATTTATGATATAAACAATTTATTTCGGCGGAAAAATATTAAAAAAGTAAACTATTTATTCTTTTAAAATAATTTCCGTCGGAATTCCGTCTTATTTTCCGACGGACTACCGACGAAAACCCTAATTTGACTTGCCGCCAAACAACTTCGTGATCATTGTCAAAGCGGGAAAACCGTCGGAATTACCGTCGGAGTTTTTAGAGGCCGTCGGAATTCCGTCTGAATGCCGTCGGACACTCTATTAAATCCACAGTCTTCGTCTTCCCCGAAGACAGATCTGTAAATTTTTTTTTTCTCCACTGATCCGTTGCCGCCGCCGTTGCCGCCGATCCGTTGCCGTCTAACCGCCTGTTTCCAGCCGTGTAATCACTTAGTCTCTTCTTCTTCCCGATACCACAACGGAGAAAACGAAAAAAGAAAAACCTTTCACCGCCGGATTTCGCATTCAACCGCCGGAAAACCCACACAAACCGCCGGAATCATCCCAATTCACACCCTCCTTCACCAATTCAACAAATCTATGTAAGTTTGTGATGATTTTAAAGTTTGTTCTTAAAAAAAAATAATTTGTTCTTCATAAAAAAAATATTTTCTTCAAACAAAAAATTGTTCTTCATAACTTTATCCTATATAGAAAAATATCCTATATAGAATATTTCAAGATAATCATTTAAAATTCTTCAAATTAATAATTTTTATAACATTAATAAAACAATTTAAACCCTTAAAATTTTAAACCTATTTAAAAATAATAAAATTTAAAACTTTAAATCCTTTAAATTTTAAAAGTTAAAAATTTAAAAATTTCTAACTTTAACAATTTAAACCTTTAAACCCTTCAAATTTATAAATTTTATAGCATTAATAAAACAATTTAAACCTTTAAAATTTTAAACCTATTTAAAAATAATACAATTTAAAACTTTAAATCCTTTAAATTTAAAATTTTTAAAATTTATTACTTTAACAATTTATACCTTTAAATCCTTCAAATTTAAAAATTGTATAACATTTATACAAAAATTTAAACCTTTAAAATTTTAAACCTATTTAAAAATAATAAAATATAAAACTTTAAATCCTTTAAATCCTTTAAATTTAAAAATTAAAAAATTTATAAATTTATAACTTTAACAATTTTTACCTTTAAATCCTTCAAATTTCAAAATTTATTAACATTAATATCGTTATAACCCTAAATCCGAAATTTTCTAATTCCTAAATCCAAAATTTCTTTAATTCTGAATATCCTTATATCCCTAAATCCGAAATTTCCAAATAACTAAATCGCAAAATCTCTAAATCCCAAATTCCTATAAATTCCATATTCTATAAATCCCGAAATCTCAAACTCTTAGAATTTTGGAAATCGTAGGAACTATCCGCGATATCATCATTCTAGAGGAGGTGGGACTTCCAGTAGGGGAGGTCGGAGTGGGAGTGAGACGCATATCCCCGACAGTTCTCCCGACTTAGAGACCCCACACATGTCTTAGCCCCCGGCTACAACCTACTCAGCTCCCACATCCATGACCATCGAGCAGTTTGTCTCGCAACCCGGACGTGATAGGTTGACTCGTCTAGATCCAGACACGCCACCTAACATGACCTGGTAAGTCTTATTTAAATTTCTATTGGATAAAATTATTTTAGTAAAATATTTAACTAAACTAAATATTTTATTAGGTTCCAATACTCGGAAAACGGGATTAAGGGTTCTATCAACGGAATGATGAATTCCTTGGTAACTAGATCGTATCCCACATACCACGATATGCCAGTAGAGGACCGGGACATTTGGTTCCGACAATTTGCGGTATGATTTTATTTTATAAGTTTAAAATATATTTCCTATATGACTCACATTTTAATTACTAATGCGAGATTGTGGTGTTTTTGCAGCAAGATTTTATGTGGGACCCACCGCTCACTTCGTTGGTCCGAAAGAGATTCGACGAAAAGGCTGCGAGGAAGTACTCGTTGAAGATGAACGAGTGGAAAGATGCGTGGTACAAAACCGGGAAGGTGCCTCGGGTTATGAAACATAAAGACGCATGTTGGGATGGACTAGTTGCACATTGGGAACAGGAGGCAACTCGGGCGACCTCAGAGAGAAACTCAACTAACTGCAATAGCGACCGGAAGGGGAAGGGAAAAGCGACCCACAACCTCGGAGCAACGAGCAAGGCTTCACTTGCAAACAAAATGGTAAATATTTAAATAATTCATAATTTATAAAAATTCGCTAACAAAATTTTATATGTTAACAGTTTCAGGAGACCGGTGTGTTTCCTTCGAATCTTGCATTGCTCAAAGCTACGCACACCAACAAGAAGACCGGTGACATTCAAGATCCCATTGCTCGTGAAATCGTGGAGACCGTGGAGAGGCTCGGGGAGCAGTACCTCCAATCGCAACCGAGCGAGGAAGGAACTCCGGCGCCCACCGAAGTTCCATACGAGAAGATCAACGAGTTCACCTACGAGAATAGTAACCGTGTCACTTTTAAACAAATTTCAAATTGACTTTTAATACACCTAAGTTATAAGATTTAATTTCTTTTTTATCGTAGGCGACTCCCAAGACCAGAGGCCGTGTTTTCGGCCTCCCTGAAGATAGTTGCTCGTCCGTTTCGTCGGTTCGTTATAGCGGTGGTAGCAGATTGGAGGCAGAAAACCGAGGGCTGATCGAGCGGCTTAGGGCAGTGGAGCAAGCGAGAGAGGCAGATAAGAAGGAGGCCGAGGAAGCGAGAGCGAGAGATAAGGCGGAGGCGGAGGAACGATTTCGAGCTATGGAACAGAAGATGAACGACTTCTTTAGTTTCCGTAGGCCGGAATAGGCCTTTTGACGTTTTAATATTTATTGTAAAACTTAAAAATACTTTTAAAACAATTTTAATTTAATCAGTTTTTTTTTAATTTTTAATATATTTTTAAATGTTATATTATAATTTATTTATTTTAATTATTTTTAATTATTTTTAATTTTTGAAAAAAAAACCCGAAAACCGTCGGAATTCCCTCGGTATTCTTTTACCGTCGGAACTCCGTCGGTACTCGCCGGAAGTCGACGGAATCCGGCTATCCGTTTTCCGTCTGAGAGCCATCGCAGGTGGGCGATGGAATGCCGACGGATTTTAATTTCCGACGTGATAGAACCGACGGACCTATCCCGTCGGACTACCGTCAGAAAAGGGCCAATTCCGACGGAAATGAGACGGTTTAGGCCATTGGAATATCGCCTGTTTTCTTGTAGTGGATGCCTTATTTTAACAAGAAGCGTAAGGACGCAACCACTACACTAGCTTAACAATATAGTTCATGATGCCCTTTATTTTACTAATAAATAGTGATGCCTAACGAATCATGCTTTACATGCGTCACCTCAGGGCCGGCCCTGAGTCTTAGCATCTACAAATAATGATAATAATATGACAGAAATACCTCGAGGCTCAAACCTATAACCATAGACGAAAATTCGATCAATAAAACTAAGATAATTTCAAAGAATATCCAATGCAAGCATTTTAAATTCCTACTTTCCCATTATTTTTATGAAAATATGCCTAAATAAGAAACGAATCTATATGGTTTATCTGATTTGGATAATAGGGTAACGTCTTGCATACTCTTATATTTGACTACTCCATGAAAGTTTTACATTCAGTTTCTCAGAAAGGCAATTTTTTTCTTCTTCTTAATTTAACTATTTGGTTATAAGAAAAGATAGATAAGGATTGAGTAAACGTGGCCAAACAATTTTTCTTTTTAGTTTTAAGTGTGCTCAAACAATCACAGATGATCACTACGAATATCGCAATCACTAATCATTTAAAGAACAAAAAAAGGTGCTCAGCTGTAAATATAATTCCCAAAACCAAAAGTGTTTTTTAGTGAGTCTTATCTTTCCACATATTCATGTGTCTATTTAAAGAACCATTTGTGTTGTGTACATGCATCTATACATGAATCGTTCGACTGTATTTATTTGAGGTTTATGTCTTTTCATTATTATTTTTATTGATACATGTGAGAGTAGGACAAGCAAACTTGATCTCGAGATTTAGATCGAGCTTGCCCCACCAAAAGATAGTACTTAAAGACCGACTAGATTTTGACCCATGCCATGCGTGTGAATATAAATTTCAGTTTATTGTATAGTAAAAATATATTGTTTTAAATCAAACATACAAAAAATATTAGATAAATAATCATGTCCACTACGAAAATTATTCAATTGGTTTTTGAATTTTGAGTGTCTTAATAATAAGTCCTACGTTTTAAGTCAAAAACAAAGGAAAAAAATGAATTAAAGATTCTCCTACCGAGAAAAGGGTTTTTGTTTTTTGTAGATGGTGGTTGTTAGATATGTGTTTTTGTATTTGTTAGCTTATATATAGGGAAGTGGTGATGGTACTCTTATTTTAGGTTTGAAAAAGAAGGAAAGTTATATATATAAATGTTTATTTCAGAATTTTATTTAAAATTAATGCAAAATTTTAGGAAATTTTAGGAATGTTTCATAATGTTGATAAATTTAGAAATGTGTTATTATTTTAATTTTTTGATAAAATGATAATTAGCCCTTAAAACACTCTTAGCATGACACATAAGATTTTTTAAGTGAGAATGTCTCTTAGCATGACACATATGATTTTTTAAGTTAGAATGACACAGGAATTTTATTTAAAAATAATGGAATATTTTAGGAAATTTTAGGAATGTTTCGTAAGGTTGATGAATTTAGAAATGTGTTATTATTTTAAAATTTTGATAGGATGATAATTAGCCTTTAAAACACTCTAAGCATGACACGTATAATTTTTTAATTGAGAATATCTCTTAGCATGACACATAATTTTTTTTAAGTTAGAATGTTTTCTAAAGGTCTCAATGAGTGACACCTAGGATTTTGAGGTTTTTGTGTCTCCTCAATTAATATATATATAGGATTAGTTTGATTGGCCTTCCTCGTGATCGTCTCAGAATATTTTCTGCATACATTCCACAGTACTTACACTATTCATTTAATAAAAAAATAATTATAAAACAACATCTATATGACTATATACAAAATAATATATGAGGAGCATATATAATCTAGCTGAATTGTGTGATTATCGGATTATTATTGTGACACCACCAAACTCAAATATACGTAAAATAGATGTTGTTGGCAAACAAAAAATACATGCATTTTATCAAAAAAGTAAATAACTACATGCATATTTATTTTGCAACTTAATGCCTCTTTATTAAAAAAAATAAAATAATAATACATAAAATACATATATAAACAATATTGAAACTTTGAGAAATTAAATACGTTCATATACATATTTGGGAAATCGAAATTCAAATTTCAATGATACTTGAAAATATAATAATTTGATGATCATTACAAAAAGTTCTCAGACATATATTTTTAGAGGTATTCTCTATTGTAGAGATCTTGATTAGCTACTTTTGTTAAACCTAAATAATCGCCTTTTGTTGTTTAAAAAATAATTAGCTTGGAATTTATTTGGCCACTAATGGATATTCGTTCCTCGTTATGGGTTATTTGGGTACATTGCTATCTAATTCGCAAGGGACCTTTGATATGCTCAAATTTATCCTGAGCTTCTCTCTCAAATTAAGAGATCAGTTGCAGCACTTAGGGATCGAATCCACAGGGAATCAGTGACACAATAGATTATATACTTTCAGATTAAGCTAGACAAAATATAATATAAGAAAAAGCAAGTAAAATAAAAGCAAGATAGAAGATGATAAGCTTTAAAACAATGAAGATAAAAGCTAGATTCAGGAAAATCTCAGGAGAATCAGAATTGCAGACAAATCAATAATTAGGAATATTAAAGCTTTGTTCCTAAACATGAACACGAATGTAAAACAAACCAACTGTCGTTGCGGATGTTATCTATGGTTAAACCCTAGATAACCAACTGTCGTTGCGAAATCAGATTGATCTAAACAAGCATTAAAGCTTCAAGTTCAATTGTTCACAAAACCCTAGACCAAATGTCTTTGCGAATATGAATTTTGCTCATCAAAGACTAGTTCAAACAATCAATAACACTGTCGTGTCTATCAATTAACCTAAAATTAGATTCTAGTTCATGACGCTAAAATCATCAATAAACACAAGCCAAGATGAAGAATTCTAATGATTTTATCCTATTAAGTAAGAACAGCCCTAGCAATTCCTCAAAACCTTTGAATAACCCTAAACCTAACAGAGAAACTACTCAGACATATTCAATGAAGCAAAAAACATCTTTATTAGAGATATCTCTTAAGAGTAGGTTCTAAAACAAAGTAAAATAAAGCTTTTGCCAAAAAAATGGCTGTAAAAACGTATTTATATGGGTACAAAGTCGGCTAGAAACTTAAAAGTAAACATCTGGAACTTTCGGGCTTCGAACAAACTTCTCTGATAAAGATTTGGGCTTTGACGAACAGGGTATCGATCGACACCAACTTCAATATCGGATTCTCTTGCTTCTCAAGTCGTCGTGTCGAGCGACACACTTCTTCACGTCGCTCAACACAGACTCCAAAACTTCACTCCGACCTTGCATCTTCGCCACTTCATTCCGAAATGCTCTGAAACCTCCAGTAAACATCTTTTAAGCTCTAATCGTCCAAGTACCTGTAAAGACTCTAAAACAATACCAAAAACACCAAAAGACTCTAAAACATGGACTTATATCATGGCCTAAACAGGGTAAAAACCATGATATATCAACTCCCCCAGACTTAACTTTTTGCTTGTCCCTAAGCAAAACAGTGTTATCACTCCTTTAGGAACCACATACCTTGCAAAGTCATCCGGTGATACTTCGATGTTTCCCTAGAAGCTTAGCAGTCCTCCAGATTGATTCCAAACTCCTTAGAGAATCTCAGACTTTCGGTCACAAACACCTTTAGTTATTTAGTTGCGGTCTCATCGAGGGAATATCGATCGCTAGAACTTCTAGATTATTTCGCTTCCTTGAACACGTTCTTGCATTTCACCCTCTCTTTTCCCTCTGAAATTGTATTCAATTAAGGATATCACAGAGATGCCTTGCCCATTTTTGAACTTTTTCTTCAGGATTTTTCTGATTTTGGACTTGCACTTTTCTATAGAATTTTTTATTAGATCCTTGGCATCTCTATGACTCACTAGATCAGCGCTCACTACTAGTGTTCTTGTGGAGACAGGGTCATGAGGCTTTTTCTTTTTGATCTAGGTCAGTTGTATTCGTCATTTGGGAAGAAGTTTCAAGAGCGGTCCGTCCTCGCTTTTAAGTGTTTGGAAGCTGAATCAAGTCTTGCGATTACCAACGCCCTTGACAAGAGATCAGAGATTCATAAGGGGCAGGGTCTGCAACGTTTTTATGGCGTTCTCTAGAAATCTGAACTCGCTCCGTTAAACCGCCCACTTCCAGTTACCCACTTTGTAAAACTAACCAACTTGCATTGGAATGGTCCTTGAGTGTTGTTCAAAGCAAGTAGAAAAGAGAGTTTCGACCCGAATAAAACAAATTTTTTTGAAAAACACCATAAAAACTTAAAATAAAACACAATGTCAGTAACTACCTCCCCAAGACTTAAACGACACTGTCCCTAGTGTTATTAAGCCTAAGATTGGTGAAAGAAACATAAACAAAACTGAAATAAATAGAAAACAAAGAAAAAAAACTTACCTGCCGAGGCGTGTCGATCGACACACACATGGTGTCGATCGACACCAAGAAATTCGTTCAAAACAGATCGATTGATCAGGTCGATCCGCGTAACGAGCGGTTGGTCTTCTCCTCGGGTGTCGATCGACACACTCCAAGAGTGTCAATCGACACTGCTGGAATACTCAGCCTGATCCGGAGAAGTCTGAACCAGGCTGATATCTCTGTTTTGTCTTTTTTTTCTTTTTCTTTTTAATGCAGTGGGTTGCCTCCCACTCAGCGCTTGTTTTCAGTCGTTAGCTTGACTGTGTCAGGACTAGGCGTTTGGATTGTCGGGAAGTGTCGCACCTCCCTTATCCATTAGGATGGTTGCAGCTCTGTTCTTTGTTCGACCTTTCTCTGCAGCTCCCCCAGACTTATCAAAAATAATTCCAGGGAAGAGTTTCATCGTATTCGCTATCATTTGCTGGATCACTTCATCTCTTTTCTCCTCTAAGTCTGAAAGGATGACGATCTTGATTTTTACGAAAGATTTTGGAATCCGTTTAATCTTTACCTTGGGTGGATCACTTCTCTTTCCTGTAGAAACATCAATAGAAAAACCAAGCTTTCGAGAAACTCGTTGCTTGCATAAGTGCAAAACAGTTTTTTCACAATTTAAATTCTTATTGACGAAATCAGGAGAATTTGAATTAAGTACAGGAAGTTCATACCTTGGCTCTTTCGGAGGTATCTCAATCATAAGGGGCATGCAAAAAGCTTCTTCAATATCCTGTTTGGACTTTTTTGCTCTAGGGAATGAAAGCTTCGGAGTATAGATCTTTTCCTTGGATGATTCAGATGTTTCGCGAAGATTTAACTCGGACTAGGCTGGGTGTCGAGCGACGCTGGAGTGGTGTCGCTGGACACCACTATTAATTTTGGATTCTGCGTCAATCACAGTGTCGAGCGACGCTGCTTCTTCTTCAAGTGTCGATCAACGTTTGTCACTAGTTTCGATCGACACTAGATCTTCAACTTTGGATTCTTGATTTTCTTCGAGTGTCGATCGACACAGTTGCTTAGTGTCGATCGACGCTGACCCTGCAGTTCCGAAAATTGCTTTAAACTCATCGAAATAACCCTCGTCTTCCATTAGAATGACATTGCAGATATGCTTGGGGTTTGTATCAGTTGTCACAGGAAGAAATCCGTCTTGCCACTTGATAGAATCAGCAGCTTCAGCAACCTGAAAATCCAACTTCTCAACATGAGTACTCAAATCTTCGAGCTTCCCATTCAGATCAGTGTTCAGTGAATCCAGCTTTCTGTTGAAGTCCTCAATCATCTTCTGCTGTTCTTCGAGGATCCGTGCAAGCATAGCCACCATCCTGCTAACTGACGATTGAGGTGGAGGCGTTTGATAGATTGAAGCACCATAGGTCCTCTCTAGATCGAACAATCCTTCGTCCCTTTGAATCAGGATTTTCTGCATAACCATCTTTTGTTCACGCCTGAAACTCAAAACAAAACAAAAACAAAAATAAAAATAGTTAGTAAAGCAAATAAAAATAAAGACCTAGACAAAATCCTAATAATAAAAATCTAATGATATGATTCCCCGGCAACGGCGCCAAAATTTGATATGCTCAAATTTACCCTGAGCTACTCTCTCAAGTTAAGAGATCAGTTGCAACACTTAGGTATCAAATTCACAGGGAATCAGGGACACAATAGATTATATACTTTCAGATTAAGCTAGGCAAAATATAATATAAGAAAAAGCAAGTAAAATAAAAGCAAGATAGAAGATGATAAGCTTTAAAACAATGAAGATAAAAGCTAGGTTCAGGGAAATCTCAGGAGAATCATAACTGCAGACAAATCAATAATTAGGAATTATAAAGCTTTGTTCCTAAACATGAACACGAATGTAAAACAAACCAACTGTCATTGCGGATGTTATCTATGCTTAAACCCTAAATAACCAACTGTCGTTGCGAAATCAGATTGATCTAAACAAGCATTAAAGAATCAAGTTCAATTGTTCACAAAACCCTAAACCAAATGTCTTTGCCAATAGGAATTTTTCTCATCAAATACTAGTTCAAGCAATCAATAACACTGTCGTGTCAATCAATTAACCTAAAATCAGATTCTAGTTCATGACGCTAAAATCTGCAATAAACACAAGTCAAGATGAAGAATTCTAATGATTTTATCCTATTAAGTAAGAACAGCCCTAGCAATTCTTCAAAACCTTTGAATAACCCTAAACCTAACAGAGAAACTACTCAGACATATTCAATAAAGCATAAAACATCTTTATTAGAGATATCTCTTAAGAGTAGGTTCTAAAACAAAGTAAAATAAAGTTTTTGCCTAAACAATGGCTGTAAAAACGTGTTTATATGGGTACAAAGTCGGCTAGAAACTTAAAAGTAAATATCTGGAACTTTCGGGCTTCGAACGGACTTCTCTGATAAAGATTTGGGCTTTGACGAACATGGTGTCGATCGACACCCATAGATGGTGTCGATCGACACCAACTTCAATATTGGGTTCTTTTGTTTCTCAAGTCGTTGTGTCGAGCGACACACTTCTTCACATCCACTCTTGGCCCATGGGCCCACCCATGTTTGACGGTCGGTGCGTTAGTCCGGGAGGCTCGGAAGTCATGTTTACTGACCATGCAAATCACCACGTGATCTTTTCTCGTGTTTTGACCTCACTCACACGATACTGGAAATGACTTCCCAGTAGGTCATCCATCTTGAAACTATTCCAGCTCAAGCACGCTTAGCTCTGGAGTTTTCTCAAGACCTGTGACCGAAAAGATAAGTGCACTTTGGTGACATATGTAGCCAAATCAATTCTTTTAAGTCTCTCTGCATATACCGCATATACCATATATGCTCTGAAATCGAGGTGTCACAATCACCCCCACTAACAGATCGCAACATCCTCGTTGTGCATACCAAGATCATTATCCCAACAAACTAACTCACACAGTTGTCAGGGTTCGCTCTGATACCACTTGTAACGCCCCAACCGCCGTCGAGCTATCGGTATGTAGGGGAAATCCTCATCCCCTCGAAAGAAATCCTCATCTCTCAATAACATACAGGGGAAATCCTCATCCCCTCAGGTGAAATCCTCATCTCCTAATGGGCCCCACGTCCACTCTTAGCCCATGGGCCCACCCATGTCTGACGGTCGGTGCGTTAGTCTGGGAGGCTCGAAAATCATGTTTATTGACCCTGCAAATCACCACGCGATCTTTTCTCGTGTTTTGACCTCACTCACACGATAATGGAAATGACTTTCCAGTAGGTCACCCATCTTGAAACTACTCCAGCTCCAGCACGCTTAACTCTGGAGTTCTCTCAAGACATGTGACCGAAAAGATAAGTGCACTTTGGTGACATAGGTAGCCAAATCAATTTTTTAAGCGTCTCCGCATATACCGCATATACCATATAAGCTCTGAAATCGGGGTGTCACAATTTGACTCAGAATCTTCTCGGAAGTAGGTACACAACTATTTGGGACCATATTTTGGAGCTACTAGTTGATGATACTCACGACGAAACCGTTCAATTTTTTACGTGGCTCGTGTATTAAACTACGCTTCATACTACATGGCGGGAATGAAGCAATAGGCGACATGGGGAGTCCTCTCTCACGACAACACACTTAATCAAGTTCATTGATAAGCAAGTTTAGAATAGATTATCAACAATACGAGATGGAAGATCGTCCGTTCGAAAACGGGATGAAAGCATGGTTTGGTTCAAGATGATATTTTTTCTATTGTAAAAGTTGTTTTTTTTTCCTCAAATCATTAGCCTAATGATACACTAGTTGTAAAAACGTTTTTTAAAAGTTTGAATAAATTTGACATTTAATTCAAAAATAAAATAAAATATATATGTATATATCAAAAGGAATAGTTGGCAATTCCAAAAAGTAAGTTTTCAAGTTGCCTTAGATTACGAGTTTCTAACTCAAAATCATTTGATAATAAGTGGAGTGAATGTATTATACATATTAGCTATGAATTTTTTTCATTTTCGATATTGAAAATTCTAATAAGTTCGAGTACCGATGACAGAAAAAGAGAGGCTTATTTGGTTACGTTCCGGAAAAATTATGGGTCTAGGCTTGAAATTTATCAAGTAATCATAATATTTTGATTTTGTTGGGTTGGTCTATTTTAAAATGCAGGTGGGTTGATCATTGATATATGAGATGATGTAGAAAGAACACAAAACTAAAGAGCTTATTGAGAGTTACGCATGCGCAAAGGCAAAGGGAAATAGGTCCCATCCCACTTGGTTACGTCAAGTGTGTTATATATTCTAAGGGCCATCTTCGAGATCCGAGGACCCAGGCTAATCAACTGTCAATCCCAATACAAAATCTGTCATTTTTTCTTTTCTAAATCAAAGTTTCACTACACGACACAAATATTAGACATTTCTTAAGCCTACTATGATACTAAAGTTTCACACACATTCTTTGCATTACAATATCATTTAGTATATCTCCACACATTTGCATTGAAGTCTAGTTTGGTGTTGTATTATGTGATCAAATCTTAGCCTAAAGTGATAGTTTGAATTTTTGTCAAGTAATTAAATAATTAGGATATGCAAGAAACATTGCAAGAAACATCATGTTGGCTTATGAAAAGCTATGCAAACGTTTTTTTTAATATGATATTGTGCGCGTTAAACTTTATATATTTAGAAAAGAAAATATATAACAAAGAGAATTCGCAAAGACATGCTCAAGTTCCGAATCTATCTTAGCTATTTTCAAGTAATGAACCTTTTGATTTTGACTTGGATGTACTTGAAGCATGCTTTCGGCTTAAAAAATTCAATTTTTGCGGCTGCTTTGCGTTAATTCCGTTGACAGTGGAACTTGGCCAGATATAAGAATGATGATGTTCGCATGCACATGAAGATTGCAACTCTTATGTGGATATAATTTATTTATTGATATATTTCACTATTATATTACTCATATGTACGTGCATCTTTATCTCAGTGTTCATATTAATTATTTCTCTCCTCAAAGACTAGTCACTCGAGTTTCTTTTTCTTTTTGAATTCATGAACGACATGTAAACAAACTTTATGGTTCTACAAAGAGAAAACCAGCTAAGCAAATTCTTGATTACTAAAATTTACTCATTCTACATGTAACATAAAAAAAAAAAAATCAAAATATACCACTTTCACAAAGTAGCGCTTGCTTATTTACAAATGTTTTTGTACATTCATCTATTTCGGATTTGAGTTTCTCACCAAATTTTCTAGGATCACATACTAGCAAATCATACAGATGACTAGTTGAAACCATACACTTAACAAAAATAGTTTTAGTGATGCAAATGACCCCCAAGTTTAATGTTTCTAAAATCAAAGACGATTTTTGATTGATTTCATTAACCTTTTGAATGGGGGTGGGTATGTTCGCAAGCCTCGTAGCAATCAAAACACCAGAGAAATGTAATGACTGATGAGTGAGTTTATATATGGTCCCAACTCACCAAAATTAACGAATTTCAAAAATACTAGTACTTTTTGGACTTAGAATTGCACAATGTAGAAAATTTTATCTCTATCCAAAAAGATAACGAAATGATCTCTATCCTTTTTTTTTAGTGTTATGGTTTTTTTATTTCTTGCAACCTGAATGATCTGCACTACTACTACTACCAATATTCACAAATATCCTGCAACAACACAATTATGACCAAATTACACAAGATTTCCAATGAAAAGACAATAGTTTATTTTACCATTAGCTGAACAATCTCAAGAAACATAAACAAAAAAAATTATCAGTTAGATTCTTCTTCGGTTATCCACTCGGGTTCTCTTGATGTCAGGTTCAGTTTGTACTTGCTGGCTGCTTGGTTGTGACCTCTTTTGGTTACCACTATCTTGAATCTTGTCGAGTTTCTCCCTTACAGTTTGAACCGTTTGATTCATCGAAGACGACGTAAAATACTCCTGGTCAGACGAAACTCGAGTAACAGGAGCATTTCGTCTATGAAATTGGTAATCCATCTCTCTTTGCAAGTTACTTTGAGAAAAGGAATTGTCTGTTTGGGTCGAAGAAGCTGGTCCAGCGAATTTCATAACTTGGGAGGTACTCTTGCCTTTATCGAGGTTGTTCAGTCTTCCAAGCACTTCTTTCCTCCTGGTTTCTAACTTATACTTTGTGTCACCGAGACTTTCGAATTCGGGAGCATATGAAATCTGTAGCCGATTACCCAAGAAAACTGATTCATCCAACTTCCTCTTTGCAAATCTGGAGTTAGTGATGAGACGAAATTTGATCCAGTAAACATCAGTGAACTCCTCACAGTCTTCAGCATCCATAGGTTTACATTCTTCAACCTCTCCGTAAGTAGAGAATAATCGCATGAGATCATCACCACAACCCAAAGCTGGGACATTACGTACTACCAAGTATCTTGATTCATCGCAAACCGTATAAACCCTAACCGCTGGGAGATCATCTTTGTATCGTCCCATCTTCTAAAAAACACACACACGGAAGGCCAACAATCTCAATACTGAGAATAGCAATCTGAAACAGAGGTGTACAACAACAGGGAAAACTCAAAACTCCAGTAGATCAAAGGTGAATCCTAGAAAAGTTTTCACAACCGAGAAGCCTCAATACGTCAATGAACACAAGTTACACAACACTACAACAAAGCTATACTTTTTCGACAACTACACTACCGTTTCCTTATTACAAAGAAGAAAAATCATGGAATATTCTCTGTATAGCAGTCTTAGATTCCTGAAGCAATCTATGACATAGAAGAACGATCTAAGCAAAATCTTGGTTTAATCATGTAGAACCCTAAATCCAAATTCCCAAACATTACCATAAGAATCAATATTGTTACAGACCTTGACAAATACGGTGATCGGCTCCGATTACGCCCCGATCCAGTGAGTCACCGGCGAGAGAGTAACGACGGCGACCTAGATCGCGCGAGTCGATGTCTAGGCTCGTCTTCCCAACAAAAGTAATTGCTTTATGCGACTCTGTTCCAACTAATTCAAATCGGTTCGATGTCTTGCTAATCGGATAGACCAACCGGTACAGCAAGTTAAACTGTTATGGGAAACCTAAATTGGGATAGATCCGAACCAGAACGGTAAACCAAAGCCCAGGAGAAGAAGATAACTGTTTTATGTTCGATTGATTTTCTAGCCTAAAGAAGGTAAACCAAAGGATATGATTAAACCGGAAGCATGAAATTCCAATAACATAAACCCCGGTTCAATTTAAACATCTTGTCCGGTTTAGGTTTTTCTTTTCAGTGACAAGAAGTAAATGATCATCCATTTGATCCATTTTCTTCAGTTACATAGAAGCTGTAGCCAATTTTGTAGTTAAGAAAAGAGGGAACAAGTCACTACTACATACAAACATATGTTTCGATAGAAATCGAGGCTACGAAATGAGCCAGAGGTTGTCGAATTAAGATTCCGGTTGTCGAATTAAGATTCCGGTTGAGTGATTCAAGATTAAGATTGGATTGAGCCATCATCATCAATGTTTCTTAACTATAAACCCATGCCGAAATGCAACTTGGACCGTGATCTGTTTCCGTTTGATAACCTGCTTGAATTTCTAATCTCTTCTTCTTCTTCTTCCAGTTTTTTCCTCCTCGCGGCTTCTTCCTTCTGTCTCTGTATCAGCTCCAATTCTCTATACCGTTCCTCTTCTTTACGCTGAAGTTCTATTGCTTCTCTCCTTTGAGATTCCTCAACCCTCCTACTATTTTCTTCTAACATCTTATCCAGCTCTTCTCTTTCTCTCCGAGCTTGTTCCTAAATAAAATTCCCATTTGTTACTTTCAGCAAATACTCCAAAACCAGAATGCAACATTGAAGAAAGAGCTACACTTACTTCTTCTCTTCTTGCCTCGTTTAGAGCAGACTCCTTTTCTTTCTTCAGCTGTATTTCCACATCAAGAAACATCTTTTCGTAAGCTTCCTTTGTCCGCCGTTCTATTTCTGCTTTAACTTCTTCGGTTTTCATCTTTTCCTCCACATTTTTCCTCACTGCTTCCTCAATCCGCCGTGCAGTCTCTTCTTCTAGCCGTTTGAGCTCAGCCTCATGCTGCAATCTTCATTTAACAGGAAAATAGAGTTAGAAGATAGTCTGACAACACTTAGCCTGGCCAAGAGTAACTTCTCAAGGTCAGATAATTTTCAAATGCGTAAACTAACCATTAAATCTTCCATTTACTGCTCAAACACTATTTAAATATGTCAATGAACACGACAGAGCTATATTTTTCATTCACCTCTAGTGAATTTAACAAAGCTATTCAAAATTTGATACATACAATATTCTAGTCCATAAAAGCTATATTGCCTCAAACCGAAACATCATGTAATCAATTACCTTGCCTTCTCTTCCTGATCTTTCTTCAATTCAATCGCAATTTTATGATCGGTGGTTGAAGGAGACAATGGGCCACTTCTTCTATCCCTTTGGTGCTGCCTCGGTGTAGGAGATCTACTCTTCCTGTGCCTAAGAGAAAATGAAAATTTGTTGAACTAGAGCAGCTTCTACAAAAACTAGGCGATTTCTGGAATATGTTGTGCATTGAAACAATCAATGATATAGAAAAAGGATTCTTAACAAAAACTTGGTCAAATCATAGTAAAACCCTAAAATCATAATTCCCACACAATCCAATCGAGCGAGATTGTTTTGTTTGCAGACCTTGATGAATACGGTGAACGGCTTCGTTCGCGCCTGCTACGACGGCTGCTACGGTGAGTTACCGGCGAACGAGAGTAGCGACGTCGGCGAGACGGCGACCTAGATCGCGAGTCGTTTCGAGCCATTGATTTGATTGGTCAATTGATTTTCCACAGATCTCTTGTGGTTTATGCGACTGTTTAATATACGGTTCAATGTTTTGCACTCAAACAGACGAACCGGTACAGAAAATTGAACCGAACCGACTTGTTTGCGGTTCAATTTAAACACTTTATTCGAATTTAGATTTTTCTTTTGTTCTTCAATTTAAACATTTCTTTCCTTTTCTTAAGAGAGTTTTGAGGACAACAAATTCTATGCCTCCCAACTATAATCAGTTTATGAGCATCATTTCTCGAGTTTAATTTGTAACATTTAAAGATTGTGATTAGTTGACCCAAGCATAGAATTTGTTATCAATCTGAAACTTATCCAGAATTTTCAGCACATGAACATTTTGCCACACAAAACGTTTTGTTTGGCTTTCTACTCTATATATATCTAGTTTTCAAGCGTAGGCTTTGCTTTTAACCATAAGCGAAAGAATTAGGGTTTTGCTTTTTTTTGTTATTGTTGTTGCAGATAATCATGTTGCCAAGGTTCGATCCAACAAACCCAATAGCTTGCTTTTCACTTCTTGAAGATGTGACAACCAACGTAAAGCAGATTCAAGATTCCGTATTGGAAACAATACTTTCACGTAATACTCAAACCGAGTACCTTAAAGGTTTACTCAATGGTCAAGTCGATAAGCAAAGCTTCAAGGAAAACCTACCCGTTGTGACGTATGAAGATTACCGGTCTTATATCGATCGTATCGCTAATGGAGAGTCCCATGATCTCATTTGTGATCGACCCTTCAGTCTACTCTTGGCCAGGTGTGTGTGTTTGAATCTTGAAATATACATTATTTGTGTTCACCAATGTACACTAAATTGACTTATACTCTCTACGATTCAAATTATAAGTTGTTTTGGCTAAAAGCACAGAGATTTAAAAATTATTTTTCTTCTAAAAAGTATGATTTTAAATATAAAATAAAAACAAATCAACCGATTATAAATGAGACGGTAGAATATTATTGGTCACACAATATCCAATAAAGTAAAAGAATGCATTGAAACGTAAAAACAACTTATATTTTGAAACAAAAAACCTCTAATACAACTTATATTTTAAAACGGAGGAGGTAAAATAGTATGTAAAGAGTGAAAGAAACGAATGATTTTTGCAGTACGGGTACTTCAGGAGGAGTTCCAAAGCTGATTCCTTTGACATCAGAGGATATGGAACAGAGGATATTGTTTGCATCTCTCTATGCACCTCTAGTCTTCAAGTAAAGAGTTCCAAACTTCAAGATGTGTATATGTTTTCTTGGTACCAAAAAAGAGTAAATTCAAGGGATTAGCGAAGGAAAATCTCTCATGTTTTATTTCGTGACAAGAGAAAGCGAGACTGCCTCAGGGTTACTAGTCAGGTTTATGTTTACTTGTGTTTTAAAAAGCGTGAACCCAACCAATGCATTTCTCTGGTAAATCAATAAAACTTATGCTCCACGTTACTTGCGTTCTTGGTGATACACTAGCATTTCTTTTTGTATTTATTATATGATTTGTAGGGATCGAGTACAAATATGCCCGCATCCGATTTCGATTTGTGAAGACACTTCTCAGAGCATGTACTGCCAGTTGCTTTGTGGGCTTCTACAACGCGAAAATGTAGCTCGCCTCGGTGCACATTACGCTTCTTCCTTCCTCCAAGTAATCAAGTTCTTGGAAGATCACTGGCATGAGTTATGCTTAAACATAAGGACTGGCTGTCTCAGCGACTGGATCATAGATGTTCAATGTGTTTCAGAGATCGGTAAATTCCTAACCGCTCCAAATCCGGACTTAGCGAGCTTGATCGAACAAGAATGCGATAAACCATCATGGGAGGGAATAGTGAAGAGACTATGGCCAAAAGAAAAATGCATTGAAGCCGTTATTAGACTAGAAAATTGATTGTATACCGGTTTGTCCCGGTTTGATTGAGTTCTATAGAATCTTGGTTATGTGTTTGTACTATACTGAGACTATATAACTTTGTAAAAACATTTCATTTGATCAATAACGAGAATAACAAACTTTTCTTATCTTCTTTCTTCTTCCTGATTCTTGTTCTCTAATATGGTATCAGAGCTTGAGATCGAAAATCTCAATCGATCTCTTCCGTTTTCCGTTCTTTCTTTCGTTTGCCCTAAGAATCACCGGTGATTCTCACGGTGGTTCAATTCTCAGTGAAAGATTTGAGGTTAATCCGCCGCGAATCACAAATTTCACGATTTGAGATTCAATTTCTTCGATTTGAGCTCAGCTTTCTTCAAAATGGTTGTCACGAAGAAAATTGGAAGACGCGTTGGTCGTGGGAGTCGTGATAGTGTTCACTCTCCGTTAGTGCCGATTTCCGATTACCATCGTCGTGATAGTGTTCACTCTCCTTTCTACATCACTAGTGGTGATAATCCTGGTGTCGCCATCATTACTGAGGTACTTGATGGAACAAACTACGATAACTGGCGTTTAGCTATGATGATAGCCTTAGATGCGAAGAACAAAATAGCTTTTGTAGATGGATCTTTAGCTAGGCCTCCTAAATCGGATAATAGCTTTAGAATCTGGTCTCGTTGCAATTCCATGGTGAAATCTTGGATTCTTAACTCTGTTTCGAAACAGAGTTACAAAAGTATTCTTCGTTTCAATGACGCATCACAAATTTGGAGAGATTTAATTGTTGGGAATGTCCTGAAATCACACTTGTATTCACTTCAGTCATAGTTGTGAAGTCGAGATTAGACATTCATATGATACTAGGTGGTCATTACGTTTTGCTAGAAGCCGCTTATGATCTATGAGTTATGAACTCATTACTAGTATTATATGATCCTACAGGGTCACACACCTAAGCAAATAGGATTCACTTTATAAGAGAATGATCATTAATGTAATGATCTAGATGATGTGTATTTGATACACATTATACACATGTTTTAAAGGCAGCGTCGATCGACACGAGGGTTTAACCGAAATAAGATTTTGGTTTAATAACTTAATTGATTCTGAATCGGTTCAGGATCAATTAGATTTTCTCCAGGACCTATATAAAGGAGATATAAGTCACGACCTAGAGATAGAGTTTTCAAGAAAACCCTATTGATAGCCGCCTCTGAGAATTCCCTGAAAGATCCGATTCCAGGCACTAGCATCCCTGCGGATTCCTATTTGTGTGCGTGTGGACTATCGGTAGAGGCACTGCATTTGAAGTGCTGCAGATCTCGAATCCCTGATCAAATCTCCGCTGCAAACTCCAGGTATATTCGAGATCCGTTTCATCAGATTTAAAGTTTACAAACCCTAGATCCTAGGAAAAGGAATTGCATCTAGGTTGGTTAATGGAGATTAATCCGGTAAAACCTGTATGAATTCCTACAGTGGTATCAGAGCCTTAGGGTTTAACTTTGTAATCTGGCTGAACTGTAATCGGATTTGATCGCTTTTTCTTCGTAAAATCGTTTTCGTGAAAAATTGTTCAAATCGCATAAGAAACCTAGTCGTGTCGATCGACACAATGGTTGTGTCGATCGACACGTCTGTCTCTGCCTTGCGATGGATGAACCGGTTCAATTGGATTGAATCGGTTATCGCGCTTGGTTTAAAGATCGATTAAACCGGCTAATTGCGGTTTGTTGCGATTCGGTTAGCGTCGATCGACACAAAGGTTGTGTCGATCGACACATACCGATTATCGATCCGGTTCAATTGGATTGACCGGTTATCGATCCGGTTAAATTGGATTGACCAGTTATCGCAAAATCGATTCGGTTTGGTTAGCGTCGATCGACATAAACGTTGTGTCGATCGACAGAGACCAATTGTCGACCCGGTACAATTGGATTGACCGGTTATCGACCCGGTTTAATTGGATTGACCGGTTATCGAAAATTGAATCTGGTTTGGTCAATGTCGATCGATACAAATGTTGTGTCGATCGACACGAACCGGTTATTGAAATTTTGTTTCGGTTATCGAAACCGGTTCAATTGGATTGATCTGTTTTCGATGAACTGAGACAGAGAGGCCAGCGTCGATCGACACTAAGGTAGTGTCGATCGACAGCTGACGCAGATTAAGGGTTAATGAACCTGAAATCAAATAACCGAACCAGATTTAATGAGATTGGGTTCCTGAATGCATATATGATATGTATTAAGGATTAAATGTTCAGTTCCTCGACTAAATATCAAGTGTTCTGGATGTCTTCCCGATCTTGTCAGCTGTCAAGGCTCATTTCATTGCGTGATAGTCTTGCAGTGCAAGGTATCTGCAGTTACATGAGTGAGGCAGTAGGTAATTGAGTTGATGGGCTTGCAGTGCATGACATCAACTGTTACATGACGGAAGAGGTTGGTTTACTTGAATGGGCTATCAGAAGTTCTAGGCCCAGAGACATCAGGTGGTTAGAACATTAGATGTTTTATCCACAACCAAGAGTCATATTGGATATGATTAGCAAAGTGTTGCTTACCTGTATAGCTAAGATTTGAGTAACAGCCAGTGGCTCGCTCGGATTTTAGTGAAACATGGATCTTGGATCATTATATTCTTTGAGGAAACATAGTTTTGAATATAATGAGAGTTTTCTTAATTGTTAAGTTTACTCTTTTATTGAACATCGTAACTTACCCTCTACCTCTTTTGTTTCAGCAATGTCAAGCTCAAACAACACTTTCTCCCTAAGATCCGTCCTTGAGAAGGACAAGCAGAATGGATCTAATTTTCTGGAATGGTTTCGGAACCTGAGAATTGTTCTCAGGCAGGAGAAAAGGGACTATGTTCTTGATAAGGTTCTCCCCGAGAAGTACCGTGCCAATGCCCCGCAGACAGAAAAGAATGCTTGGGATAAGCATTCAAATGATGTGGTCGATGTGACTTGTCTGATGCTGGCTACCATGAACTCAGATTTGCAGAAGCAATATGATAACGTGGCGTCGCCCATCGAGATAATCACTAGCCTGAAAGCTATGTTACAGGAGCAGGCTCGAACTGAGAGATACCAGACGGTTAAATCTCTGGTTGAGTGCAAGCTACCAAGTGATGCTCCAGTGAGTCCCCACGTCATAAAGATGATGGATTATATTGATAACTTGGGGAAACTGGACTGTCCCATTAGCCAAGAGTTGGCTACTGACATCATACTGCAGTCACTGCCGCCAAGCTATGATACGTTCATTATGAACCATAATATGAACAGCTTGACGAAGACGTTGACTGAGTTACATGGCATGCTCAAGACAGCTGAGCCAAACATCAAGAAGGGTGCCCCTAATGTGCTTATGGTACAAAGGGGCAAAAAGTTTAAGAAACCCGGCAAGGGCAAGGGAAAGGGCAAGGCTGTCCAGGTTATGAACCAGGAGAAACCTGCGCCTCCCCCTAAGCCCAGAGCTGGCCCTTCTGATGCTGATAAGTGCCATTTCTGCAATGAGTCTGGGCATTGGAAGAGAAACTGCAAGAAATTCCTGGATGGTCTGAAGAACAAGAAGAAGACGTACGAGACGACTTCTCCAGGTATTTATGTTATTGAAGTAAATGTTACTTCTACAGGTTCTACCTCATGGATATTAGATACCGGCTGTGGTGCTCATATTTGTACTAATGTGCAGGCACTAAGCAATAGTAGGACGCTGAAGAAAGGACAAGTGGAGCTGCGAGTCGGGAATGGAGCAAAGGTTGCTGCGTTGGCCGTGGGCACTTATCATTTATCTTTGCCTTCGGGCTTGGTTTTAGAATTAAACAATTGCTATTATGTACCTGCGATAAGCAGAAACATCATTTCAGTTTCCTGTTTGGATTTAGAAGGATTTGATTTTTCTATAAAGAATAAATGTTGTTCTTTTAATCGTGATGGTATGTTTTATGGTAGCGGCCCATTAGAGAATGGGCTTTACATTTTAAACCAATCAATGCCCGTTTATAACATAAATACTAAGCGGTTTAAGTCTAATGATGAAAACCCAACTTTTCTCTGGCACTGTCGTTTGGGTCACATAAACGAGAAACGCATACAGAAGCTCCATAGTGATGGGCTTCTGGGCTCATTTGATTATGAATCATGTGAGAAATGTGAATCTTGTTTGATGGGCAAAATGGCGAAGGCTCCTTTCAACAAACCAAATGAACGGGCCAGTGACTTATTGGGCCTTATACATACAGATGTCTGCGGTCCGATGAGCACAAGTGCTAGAGGAAATTATCAATACTTTATTACCTTTACTGATGATTTCAGTAGGTATGGCTATGTCTATCTAATGAAACACAAGTCGGAATCCTTTGAGAAATTTAAGGAGTTCCAGAATGAAGTACAAAACCAACTTGGCAAAAGTATTAAAGCTCTTCGATCAGATCGTGGAGGAGAATACTTAAGTCAAGAATTCAGTGATCATCTGAGAGAGTGTGGAATTGTTTCACAGCTCACTCCTCCTGGAACACCCCAATGGAATGGAGTTTCCGAGAGGAGGAATCGGACCCTATTAGATATGGTTCGATCAATGATGAGTCACACAGACCTTCCATTATCCTTTTGGGGATACGCTCTAGAAACGTCTGCGTTTACACTAAACAAAGTCCCATCAAAATCAGTTGCAAAGACACCACATGAGATGTGGACTGGAAATGTTCCAAGTTTGTCTTTTCTGAAAATTTGGGGTTGTGAAGCTTATGTAAAACGTTTAATATCTGATAAGCTTGCACCTAAATCTGATAAGTGCTTTTTCGTTGGTTACCCTAAGGAAACCAAGGCGTACTACTTCTACAACCGTTCTGAGAACAAAGTGTTTGTTGCTCGGGATTGTACTTTCCTTGAAAGAGAGTTTCTTCATAGGAAGAACAGTGGGAGTAAAGTACTGCTCGAAGAAGTTCGAGAATCACAGGAACCTACTTAACCTAATGAGGAAGAGCAGCAGGTGGAACCACAAGGAGTTGTGGAACCAGCACCTGGGATGCCTGAAGTTCGCAGATCCGGAAGAATTCGTCACGAACCCGAGAGGTACTACGGTCTTCTCGTGAACGAGTGTCATGACCTGTTGATCATTGACAGTGACGAACCTGCAAATTTTGAAGAAGCAATGTTGGGCTCTGACTCCAAAAAGTGGCTTAGAGCCGCTAGATCCGAAATGGGATCCATGTCAGAAAACCAAGTATGGTCCTTGGTAGATTTACCCGATGGTGTGAGACCCATTGAGTGTAAATGGATCTTCAAAAAGAAGATTGACGTGGATGGGAATATTCAGATATTCAAAGCTAGATTAGTGACTAAAGGTTTCAAGCAAATTCATGGTATTGACTATGATGAGACCTATTCCCCAGTCGCTATGCTTAAATCCATTCGGATACTCCTAGCAACTGCCGCTTATTATGATTATGAGATATGGCAGATGGATGTGAAAACAGCTTTCCTTAACGGAATTCTGGAAGAGGATGTGTACATGAGACAACCGGAAGGTTTCACAGATCCTAAAAATGCTGGGAAAGTATGCAAGCTTCATCGATTTATTTATGGATTGAAGCAAGCATCAAGGAGTTGGAATCTTCGTTTTGATGAAGCGGTCAAAAAGTTTGACTTCATCAAGAACGAAGAAGAACCATGTGTATACAAGAAGACTAGTGGGAGCGGAGTTGCATTTCTCGTACTGTATGTAGACGACATACTTCTTCTAGGAAATGACGTTCCATTGCTTCAGTCTGTCAAGACTTGGCTTGGAAGTTGTTTTTCCATGAAAGACATGGGTGAAGTCGCGTACATCCTTGGAATAAGAATCTATAGAGATAGATTGAAGAGGCTTATTGGATTATGTCAAGATACTTATATAGATAAGGTATTGCACAGATTCAATATGCAGAATTCCAAGAGAGGTTTCACGCCTATGTTAAATGGTATAACTCTTAGCAAGAAGCAGTGTCCTTCGACACAAGCTGAGCGGGAGCGAATGAATAGAATTCCTTATGCTTCAGCAGTAGGATCTATTATGTATGCCATGCTCTGTACTCATCCAGATGTTGCTTGTGCCTTAAGCATGACGAGTAGATACCAATATGATCCAGGTGAGTGTCACTGGAAAGCAGTCAAGAGTATCCTCAAGTATTTGAGAAATACTAAGGATAAGTTCTTGGTGTATGGAGGAAATGATGAGCTGATCATAAGTGGATTCACGGATGCAAGTTTTCAGACGGACACAGACAATTTCCGGTCTCAGTCTGGCTATGTCTTTTGTCTGAATGGCGGTGCAGTCAGTTGGAAAAGTTCCAAGCAGAGCACCGTAGCTGATTCCACTACTGAGGCTGAATACATTGCCGCTTCGGAAGCAGCAAAGGAAGCTGTTTGGATCAAGAAGTTCGTGTCTGAACTTGGTGTGGTCCCTAGTATCTTAAAGCCTGTGGCATTGTTCTGTGATAACAATGGAGCAATTGCTCAGGCGAAAGAACCAAGGTCACACCAGAAGTCCAAACACATAGAGAGGAAATATCACTTGATACGTGATATAATTGATAGAGGAGACGTGGAGATCAGCAGAGTTCCCACAGATGAGAATGTCGCTGATCCTCTGACCAAGCCCCTCCCGCGACCTAAGCATGAGAGTCATACTGCTGCTATAGGACTTAAGGAAATTAAGATGTGATCTTGATTTTAGTGGGAGTTGTCTTGGTTTTAAGTTATGCTTTGATGTTCTAGTAATCATACTTTGATGATTTTAATAAAATTTGATTTCAGTATTATTTAAATGTGTTTAAATGATAGTCCCAAAATAATTTATGTCATTCTATAGGTCATCAAGTTGAGGACTTGATCATGAAACCCTATAAGAGATAATTGACATAGATTATGTTTGTCCCTGGTCGAGGTTGTTGATGTGGGACACCAACAACCGCGCGAGACTAGCATGTGAGGTGACTGATGACTAAGTTTCATGGAGTCATTAATAAGAGTATTAAAGTCAATCACATAGATATATGTTAGAGAACATATGATCGGACATGACCCACTAATGAGAACTCTACAGGAAATTAAGTGTCATGAGAGGTTCTCATAACGACTATAGAGTATAGTCCTTAGACCTGAGTTCATCATGATTTCTTACATATGAATTGGTCCGTTTCGACTTTGTCAAACGTTATCCGTAAAAGGTGACTATAAAGGCATTGATTGAGCGTATCATGAAGTGTGTGAAGGAACAGGGATGGAACAAGATGGGATTTGTCCCTCCTGTAAAACAGGAGATAAATATCTCAGGGCCCATCGAAGATTTGATACTGAGGAATGTGTGGCCGCACTCGAATAAGCTGAATGTCAGTCGTTTGTTTTGTCAGTATAAATCGGAGTTCGATGAACATGATGTTGGTTGAATAAGGATGACACGATTCTTGCCTTATGCCAGATCGAGATATAGCGACAAAGGGATTATTGGAATAGTTGATTCCAGTACAAGTGGGAGATTGTTGGGAATGTCCTGAAATCACACTTGTATTCACTTTAGTGATAGTTGTGAAGTCGAGATTAGACATTCATATGATACTAGGTGGTCATTACGTTTTGCTAGAAGCCGCTTATGATCTATGAGTTATGAACTCATTACTAGTATTATATGATCCTACAGGGTCACACACCTAAGCAAATAGGATTCACTTTATAAGGGAATGATCATTAATGTAATGATCTAGATGATGTGTATTTGATACACATTATAAACATGTTTTAAAGGCAGCGTCGATCGACACTATAGTAGTGTCGATCGACACGAGGGTTTAACCGAAATAAGATTTCGGTTTAATAACTTAATTGATTCTGAATCGGTTCAGGATCAATTAGGTTTTCTCCAGGACCTATATAAAGGAGATATAAGTCACGACCTAGAGATAGAGTTTTCAAGAAAACCCTATTGATAGCCGCCTCTGAGAATTCCCTGAAAGATCCGATTCCAGGCACTAACATCCCTGCGGATTCCTATTTGTGTGCGTGTGGACTATCGGTAGAGGCACTGCATTTGAAGTGCTGCAGATCTCGAATCCCTGATCAAATCCCCGCTGCAAACTCCAGGTATATTCGAGATCCGTTTCATCAGATTTAAAGTTTACAAACCCTAGATCCTAGGAAAAGGAATTGCATCTAGGTTGGTTAATGGAGATTAATCCGGTAAAACCTGTATGAATTCCGAGATTTATAATCTTGTGGATCAAGATCATAGTCAAAGAAATCTTGTTTCAGTTCCTCCAAGTGCATTTCAGGTTTCTGTCTCTGAGCCTATGTCTGTGGATGCTACTGCATCTTATCCTCAGAAGCAGAATCGTCCTATTTGTGCAAAGTGTGGATACACTGGTCATACAGTTGAGACATGCTACAAGATTCATGGTTATCCCTTGAGTTTCAAGCATAAGAACAAACAAGCCTCTGACAAATCTTATGCTCCAGCTAAGTCACAATCTAGTTCTAAACCTGTGATTGCTCAACTGGCTTTAGCTGACTCGGTTCAAGATACCACTTCTCTTCCTGGCAGGGTTAACACTCTATCTCAACATCAGATACAAGGCGTTATTGACTACTTCAATTCTCAGCTCCAGCCTTCTGAATTGACTTCTCCTCCTATTAGTGGCACCATCACAGCTCTTCCTAGTATGCTTTCTCCTCATCTACTTTACATTTTGTTGGTGTTTTGAGAGCCACAGGGAGTGTTTTATCTGCTCAGTCCTGGATAGTAGATAGTGGTGCTACTCACCATATAGTTCATGACAAGAGTTTGTTTACTACATTATCTGGTTATATGAACAAGAAAGTAGCTTTGCCTACTGGATTAGGTGTGGATATTGCTGGGATAGGTATTGTCAAGTTAAGTGAAGAGTTAACATTGAAAAATGTCCTTTTCATCCCTGATTTCAGACTTAATTTGCTCAGTGTGAGTCAGCTTACCAAGGATAAAGGATATAGAGTTATCTTTGATCAGACTTCTTGTCTCATACAGGAGCCTATCAAGGGATTGATGATTGGTCAGGGTGATGAGGTTGCTAATCTCTATGTTCTGGATGCAGCTACATTCTTGGATTCGGCTGATTCTCCTTTTAGATGTTCTAATGTTGTTGTGGATTCCAGTATATGGCACAATAGATTAGGACATCCAGCTTTGAATAAAACTGATTTCATCACTGATGTACTTGGTTTAAAACAGAAGAATAAAGATTTTCATTGTGCCATTTTTCCTCTTGCGAAACAAAAACATCCCTCATTTGTTTCCAAGAATAACATGACTGAAAAATGCTTTGATCTTTTACATATAGATACTTGGGGTCCTTTCTCTGTATCTACTTTAGAAGGTTATAGGTATTTTTTGACCATTGTTGATGATCATAGTAGGGTCACATGGACATATTTGATGAAGGCCAAGTCTGATGCTCTCACTATTTTTCTTGACTTCTTGAAGATGGTAGAGATTCAGTATCACACAGTGGTTAAAGCAGTACGGTCTGATAATGCACCAGAATTGAAGTTTGTTGAATTATTCAAGCAGAAAGGGATTGTTTCCTTTCATGCTTGTGCAGAAACACCTGAGCAGAATTCTGTGGTAGAAAGGAAGCATCAACACATCCTCAATGTGGCCAGGGCGCTTATGTTTCAAGCTCACATCCCTTTAGAGTATTGGGGAGACTGTGTCCTGACTGCAGTGTTTTTGATCAACAGAACTCCTACTCCTTTATTGAAGAATCAGGTTCCTTTCCAAGTTCTTACTTCTAAGATTCCTGATTATAGTGGCTTGAAAGTGTTTGGCTGTTTGGGGTATTGTTCTACCTCTTCTAAAGGTCGTCACAAATTTCAGCCCCGATCCAAACCATGTATTTTTTGGGGTATCCAGCAGGTTATAAAGGCTATAAAATGTTGGATTTGGAGACTAATGTTGTATACATCTCAAGAAATGTTGTCTTCTATGAAGACATCTTTCCTTTTGCTTCTGCTCAACCTTTTTCAGATAAGGATTTGTTTCTTTTTCCTGAGTCTACAGAGGTTTCAGAGGAAGCTTCAGTTCCTCAAGAAGCACAAGTTGAGGTAATTCCAGAGATTCTTGAGGTTGATACAGAGGTTTCTACATTTGAGAAAAGATCAGTCAAGCAACCTGCTTATTTGCTGGATTATTATTGCAATATGATTGATACGGAAATCCCTTATCCATTGGCTGCATATCTTTCTTATGATCATCTTTCTGATGAATATAAGGAATATGTTTGTGCTCTCACGAAGTTTTCTGAGCCCACATCTTTCAAGCAGGCTAAGTCTTTTAAAGAATGGTTGGAAGCAATGAATGAAGAGCTACAAGCCTTAGAGAATACTAACACTTGGGAAATTTGCTCTTTACCACCTGAGAAGCATGCAATTGGCTGTAAATGGGTTTTCAAACTCAAGCTGTTTGCTGATGGTAGTCTTGAGAGATATAAGGCAAGATTAGTGGCCAAGGGATATACTCAAAAAGAAGGAGTTGACTTTGTTGACACTTTCTCTCCTGTGGCTAAGATGACCACTGTTAAGACTCTTCTTGCAGTTTCTGCAGCTAAGAATTGGAGTCTTACACAGCTTGATGTTTCCAATGCTTTCCTCAATGGTGATCTCGATGAGGAGATATACATGACTTTGCCTCCTGGTTACACTCCCAAGCCTGGTGTTGGCTTACCTCCTAATGCTGTTTGTAAGTTGAAAAAGTCTCTTTATGGGTTAAAACAAACGTCTAGACAAGGTTCTTGAAGTTTAGTTCTACTATCATGGCTCTTGGTTACAAGAAATCCCATTCAGATCATACACTTTTCATCAAACACAATGAAGGAAGGTATGTTGCTATACTAGTGTATGTAGACGACATCATTATTGCTGGGAATAATGATGAAGAAGTTGAGGGACTCAAACAGGCTCTGAACAAAGCTTTTAAGCTCGGAGACTTAGGTCCTTTGAAATATTTCCTAGGCTTAGAGATTGCTAGATCTAGTAAAGGGATTTCAATCTGCCAAAGAAAATATGTTCTTGGTCTCCTTGAAGAAACTCGTTTGCTTGCTTGTAAGCCTTCTTCGATTCCAATGGAGCCTAGTATCAAACTGAAGCAGGATTCCGATGAACCAGTCCTTGAAGATGTCAATACTTACATGCGTTTGGTGGGTAAAATGATGTACTTGACCATAACTCGGCCTGACATCACTTTTGTTGTGAATAAACTGTGTCAGTTTGCTTCAGCTCCTAAGAATTCACATCTCCAAGCTGCTTACAAGGTGTTACATTATCTCAAAGGCACCATTGGACTTGGCTTGTTCTACTTTGTGGATTCAAATCTTGTGTTTCAGGCTTTCACTGATGCAGATTGGAATTCTTGTCCTGACACTCGTCGCTCTACTTCTGGATTCTACATGTTTCTTGGCACATCTCTCATTTCTTGGCGTTCTAAGAAGCAGAAGGTTTCCTCTCATTCTTCTGCTAAGTCAGAATATAGAGGAATGGAGATGGGAGTAAGAGAAGTTGTCTGGTTAGTGAATCTTCTCAAGGAATTTCAGGTTTTTCAATCTCAACCTGTTGCATTTTTCTGTGACTCAACTGCTACAATTCACATTGCGAATAATGCGGTCTTTCATGAGCGTACTAAGCACGTAGAGAATGATTGTCACATTGTGAGAGATAAGATAATCAGTGTCTTGATCAAGACTTTACATGTGAAGACTGATGCTCAATTGGTAGATGTTTTTACTAAGCCTTTGTATCCTAGCCATTTTCAGTCTCTTATTGGCAAGATGGCACACAAGTCAATCTACTTGCCATCTTGAGGGAGGCTATTAGACTAGAAAATTGATTGTATACCGTTTTGTCCCAGTTTGATTGAGTTCTATAGAATCTTGGTTATGTGTTTGTACTATACCGAGACTATATAACTCTGTAAAAACATTTCATTTGATCAATAACGAGAATAACAAACTTTTCTTATCTTCTTTCTTCTTCCTGATTCTTGTTCTCTAATAGCCGTTGTTACCGACTCTATGGCACAGTACATTCCAATGCTGGATTTCTATTGTGGTGGTCTTCCTTTGATTTCCTCGTCTTACGGTAGCTCTGAATGTTTTATCGGTATCAATGTTAATCCTTTGTCTAAGCCTTGTGATGTGTCGTACACCATCATTCCAAGTATGGGGTACTTCGAGTTCATAGAGGTCGAGAAAGATCATCAAAAAGCTGGTCATTATCCTGCAAAGAATGCTCCGGTCGTTGATCTTGTCGATGTGAAAATCGGTCATGATTATGAACTTGTTGTCACAACGTTTTCTGGTAGGTTTTTCTCATTTTTACTCTCTTCGTTTCAAAATAAATGTCGTTTTAGAAAATTGTTTAAAGAAAATTTTGAAATTTCTTCTTGTGAATGAAAGTTTATTACTTGGAAGATCAAATTTTGTTGAGTCTTGTTAGAGAAAACTATAAAACATATATACTAATAAACATTTTAATTGTATTTACAGGGTTATATAGGTACCGATTGGGGGATGTTTTACGAGTGACTGGTTTCTACAACAATGAACCACAATTTTATTTCGTAGGAAGACAGAAAGTTGTTCTAAGCATCGATATAGACAAGACTTATGAAGAAGACCTCCACAAGGCAGTGACAAACGCGAAGCTCTTACTCGAGCCACAAGACATAATGCTCACGGATTAAACTAGCCGTGTGGATTCCTCCTCGATTCCAGGACATTACGTGCTCTATTGGGAACTCGGGAGCAAATTCAAGGACGCAAAGCTCGAGCTTAACCGTGGTGTCATGGAAGAATGCTGCTTCAGCGTCGAAGAATCTCTTGATTCCGTGTACAGAAAACAACGAAAACATGATAAGACTATTGGACCACTTGAGATTAAGGTTGTTAGAGGTGGCGCTTTCGATGAGCTCATGAACTTTTCCCTGTCTCGAGGTTCCTCTATGAGTCAGTACAAGACCCCGAGGTCGGTGACGAGTGAAGAAGCCTTGAAGATATTGGAGGCGACGGTTGTTTCAGAGTTTCTTAGCTCGAAAACTCCGTCGTGGGAGCCTCGTGAGATGCATTCCGGCCGATAAAACGGCAGTAACGTAAATGATGTGTGAGACTTGAGGTTGAGGGAAAGGAAATAATGATTAAAGATAAATAAAACCCCGTGGTAAATGTAATGTATAACTTTGCTATATATTTTGTTATAAACCCCGTCGTCGAGTATTGTTTTATAAATGTTTGGTTGTGTTCATAATGTTCTATAAATTGCTTAGAAGCCTAACATGAGAATAAGCGAGTTGGACGAGTCGACGTGTTTTCACTTTGTCACTCATCATATGACCAAACGACAGCATTTAAGCTTAACTCGAGCTTGGAGTAGCCAAAATTAATTTTAGGCTATGTACCATGAAATCTCAATATAATGTCCGTTTTCGGCTTCGAAAACGTTACAGAATGTTTTGTTTTGAACGAAACGTTAATGAAACACTTCTTTTAGAAATTTCAGTTTGAAAACACGACAAATGTTTGATTTCGTTTGAAATGTTGGAAGTTCATCAATTTAGAAAACTTGAGTTATCCGAAAATTAACCGGCTATATCGGATCAAAAAATCAAATATCCATTTGAAATGAAGAAGATCGCGAATCTGAAAATTCAGGATATCCGCTCTGTGCCTAAGACTACACGTACTTATACACATGGCCGACATGATTCATAAGGGCATGTTCAATGCAGATTTCACGGGATCTTATGTGGTGTTCTTATAATATAAAATTATTAAAACACACACTCTCTCTTCCTTTTAATCAACTTTATACCTTATATTTCATCTTTTTACTCAACTTTTATTAAATTTATATTTAAACACTTTCTTTTCCTTTTAAACACTCTCCAAAAGATCCAATATTAGATCCCTTTCTCTCCCTTTTAAACACTCTCTCTTCCTTTTACTCAACTTTTATTAATTTTATATTTAAACACACACTCAATATACCCCACAAAAACACTTTATTTCTTCCTTTTACAACCATTTTAATAATTTTATATTATAAGAACACCCATAAGATCCCAAAATGCCACCATTAAACATGCCCTAAGTAGTAAGTACACATGGTTTTTTGGCTATTTGGGTTTAAAAAGTCCAAGTAAATTACATCGATTATTAAAAAATTAGGGAGTGGAAAGAAAAAATGAAAAACTATACTCGACAACAAATGTGTCCATTGATTTCTTTACCCCAAAAAAAAAAAAAAAAGTGTCCATTTATTTTCCCTTAAAAAGCTTAAATCTCCTCGTGTTGTAGCAGATAAAAAAAAACAGCCAAAACGTTGCCAAACTTCGATCAAACAAACCCAAAAGCTTGCTTATCAGTTCTTGAAGATGTAACCACCAACGTAAAGCAGATTCAAGATTCTGTATTGGAAACTATACTTTCACGTAATGCTCAAACCGAATACCTTAAAGGTCACCTCAACGGTCAAATCGATAAGCAAAGCTTCAAGAAGAACGTACCCGTTGTGACTTACGAAGATTATCGGTCTTATATCGACCGTATCGCTAATGGAGAGCCTTCTGATCTCATTTGTGACCGACCCATCAGTGTACTCTTGTCCACGTACCTTTTCTTGAATTTTCTTGAATACTTGAAATCTAGGTTCTTACAAGTGTAAGAATATGTAAAAGATTAGAGTAAGAGATTGTTTTTTGCAGCTCGGGTACTTCAGGAGGGGTTCCAAAGTTGATTCCTTTAACAACAGATGAATTGGAACAGAGGATATCATTTACATCTCTCTGTTCACCTCTTACCCGCAAGTAATGACCACCAAACTCCAAAAAATGTGTTATCTATTTTGTTGGTACCAAAAATATTGCAAGTAAACGTTGTTGTTGGTCCTTGTAGGCACGTCCAAGGCCATAGCGGAGGAAAATCGCTCATGTTTTATTTCGTCAACCGAGAAAGCAAGACCGCCTCTGGTTTAATGATCAGGACTATGATAACTGCTGTTTTGAAAAGCTTAAACCCAAGCACCAACTCAAATCTTTGGTAAAAATCATATGCTCACACGTTATGTTTGCGTTTTTCTTCGATGCTCTTGACTGATCTTGGAGGTGAACAAGCCTTTTGGTGCTGCTAGTTTTTTTCTTTATTGTGTTTGTTATATGATTTACAGGGATCGAATACTGATAAGCCCGCATGCGATTTTGACTTGTGGAGATACTACTCAAAGTATGTACTGCCAATTGCTTTGTGGACTTGTACAGCGGGAAAATGTAGCTCGCCTCAGGTGCTTCTTTTGCTTCTTCCTTTCTCAAAGTAATCAAGTTCTTGGAAGATCATTGGCAAGAGTTATGCTTAAACATAAGTTCTGGCCGACTCAGCGACTGGATCACAGACCCGCATTGTGTTTCAGGGATCGGTAAGTACCTCACCTGTCCAAATCCGGAACTAGCGAGCCTGATCGAGCAAGAATGCAGTAAAACATCATGGGAGGGAATTGTGCCAAGACTATGGCCGAATGCAAAATGCATTGAAGGCGTCGTTACAGGCTCCATGGCACAGTACGTTCCAATGATGGAATTCTATGGTGGAGGCCTTCCTTTGGTTTCAACGTTTTATGGCAGCTCTGAATGTTTCTTTGGTGTCAATGTCAATCCTTTCTGCAAGCTGTGTGATGTGTCGTACACCATCGTTCCGAATATGGGATACTTTGAGTTCTTAGAGGTTGATAAAGACCATCAAGAAGAAGCTGGTCATGATCCCGCTAAGAATCTTGCGATTGTCGATCTTGTTGATGTTAAAATCGGCCATGATTATGAACCTGTTGTCACAACGTTTTCCGGTTAGATTTTCCTTGATTACTCTCTCCATTTCAATCTAAATGTTTTTTTAACGTGTGTCAAAAAATCTATATAATTCTTACTGTTGAAACCATTTTTTATACATAATCAAATGGGCTTGGTATAGACATTTGAGTATGAAAATATGTTCAAAATGTGAAGGTGAAATGTAAGAAAGCCATTGGGCTAAGGGGTAAAGCCTCTTGTGTTGGTTTAATGAATGCACACTTATTTTGTCCCACATCCAAAGTTGGAAACATTTTGGTATGATATAAATAAGGCTAAGCATGTGTAAGTGTTCAAACAAGTCAAGAACACATATGCACCATGAAGGAACCTAGGGAGTCCCGCGCGCGCACCACCACCACCGAACCGAGCCGGGACCGGTCAATTGGACTGTAGGTCCATCAAAGACTATTCTTTTTAGGAAATTTTTTTATTAAATAATTGCACCCCTTCCGTTATCAATAACCGAACAGCCGCAACCCAAAATCGCAACTTTTAACCGAACAGTCGCGATTCGAAATCGCACCCGGTCGGTTCTTTTAAAACAGGCGCGCACCATCGTCTTCTTGATTTTTAATTCTTTTCCTACGAATTTTTCTGTCACCAGAAAAACTTCGATCCTTCACAAAGTAAGTCTCGAGAGTATTCATAGATATCGCGTTCGTCAGATTCGATTTTGAGTGTTGTAAAATTGTTTTTCTTACGATTTTATCCTGGGATTCGTAATCGTATCAAACCGTCTCACTACGGGCGATTTTTCGAATTAAGGAACGAAAGTAATCTCGACTCCGTATATGTTTTATTATCGAGAATTTCTTCTTCTCCTTAATTCGTATTCTTATTTCTTTCGGTTTTTCTCAATTCGGTTTTCGCGGTTCCTACAATCTTAATTCGAAAAATATGTTCTTCGCTTATCGCTTAGTCAGATTGAGATTTTCCCGAAGTTTGTTCGCAATTCGTTTAACGTCTCTGCGAAAATTGTTTTTCCTACAAATTTTTTTTTTCCCGCCAAAAACAGTTTCGAAGTTTGCGATTTGTTCTGACATTTCCGCGAAATGTTTCTGAAATTTTCAAGGATTTGCGATTAGTTTTTTAAACTTTTCCGCGAATCATTTCTCTTATACAAACGTTTTAAGTCTTATCACTTATTTCGTTCTGTTTCCGTGAACGCTTTCAATAAGTGAGTTTGCGAAAAAATTATCATATTCTGATATCGTTCTATTTTTTTGTTAACAGATGGCAATCGATGATGCTGATGTCAATATGACTGGGAAAAATTCATCTGATGGGCAAACTGAAACGCCTGTGGACTCGGTAGCCCGAGATCTGTTTGGAGTTCGTCTCCAGACGAGTGCTCCACAAGATAACTATCAGATGATGTCTCAAATACCCGCATCCATAGCGCACGGGCTAATGCCGGAAAAATTTGACGGTAAAGGCTTTAAAACATGGCAAAACAAGATGCTCTTCTACATGAGTAACTTAAACTGCGAGAAGTTTCTCAAGGAGGATCCACCGATCGTTCCATTCGGAAACAAGGATGCTCACCTTCTTGCTGCTGTTGATGCATGGAAACATGCAGACTTTGTGTGTCGAGGCTGGATCTTAGGCCGCCTCATTGATCCACTGTATCAAGTATACAGTCAGGAAGCACGAACCTCTAAGGAACTCTGGATGGCCTTGGAGAAAAAGTACAAGTCTGACGATGCTGGTTGTCAGAAATTTGCTATTGCGAAGTTTCTAGACTTCAAAATGGTCGACTCCAAACCCATCATGGAACAAGTCGATGCATTGAGTTTGCTGTGCCATGAGATAGCGGGCGGGGGGATGCAAATCTGTGAGATCTTCACTGTCAATTATTTCATTGAGATACTTCCCCCGAGTTGGCAGAGCTTCAAGAATTATCTCAAGCACAAGAAGAAGCATATGTCACTCTCTTATGTCATCACGAGGCTCCAAATAGAAGACAAGAACCATGCTAATTTCTCTCCTCCAGAGGAACACAATGTCAATGTGGCTGAGCACAAGGGCAAAGGTAAAGGGAATCAGACATTTTCGCAAAAGTCTCTAAAACCGACATCCACAACGAACTTCAAGAAGGTTACAAAACGAGGACAAAAGTTCAAAGGAAAGTGCCACAAGTGTGGCAAGATAGGCAACAAATCTGATGTATGCAGGAGCCAACCCAAGGGTAACAAAAAGGCTGAAGCTAACCTCACTGAAGAGGATATGTGTGCTGTCGTCAATGAAGTGAACATGGTCGATGACAACCCAATGGAATGGTGGTATGACACAGGTGCAACCACCCATATTTGCATTGATAAGTCAATGTTCACCACTTATCAAAAGATCAAATCGGAGGAGCAGCTGTTCATGGGAAACACGGCTTCATCGAAGATTGAAGGTCGCGGCAAAGTGGTTCCGAAGCTGACTTCAAGACGTGAACTCACACTCAACAATGTGAAACATGTGCCGGACATGAGGAAGAATTTGGTTTCGGGTACTCTCTTGAGCAAGGCAGGATTCAGTGTCACCTTCGAAGTTGACAAATTGGTACTTAGGAAGAATGGGATGTATTTGGGAAAAGGTTATGAGAAAGGAGGACTTGTCAAGTTGTGTGTTTCGACAGTCCTTCATAGTGATAAGATTAATAACGCTAATGTTGTAATTTCTGACAATTCATTTAATAATAATTCTGTTGCTTATTTGGTTGAGTCTTTTAATATTTGGCATGAATGTTTAGGACATGTCAACTATAAATCTATGCAAAGATTAATGATTTTGAACCTAATTCCGAAATGCAAAGTAAACAAGAATAAATGTGAAGTGTGCGTACAAGCCAAACTCACAAAAACTCCTTCTCCCCAAGTTCAAAGAACTACTGAACCTCTTAGTTTAATACACACAGATTTATGCGATCTGAAATTTATACAAACTAGAGGCGGTAAAAAGTATTTTGTGACATTTATCGATGATAATACAAAGTATTGTTATTAATACTTGTTACGTAGCAAAGATGAAGCCTTGTCAAAATTCAAAGAGTATAAGCTCAAAGTTGAAAACCAACTAGGTAAAACTATTAAAGCAGTTCGAAGTGATAAAGGAGGTGAGTATGATGGTCCGTTTAATGACTTTTGTCAACAACATGGCATCATACATCAAACCATAGCTCCCTATTCCCCTGAATCTAACGGAGTTGCGGAACGGAAAAACCAAACTCTCAACAGTAGTGCTTATCGGTTTCTGGTTCACAAATCAGACATACCTGATATTCATTAGAATACAGTAATGGAATCACGAAATGTGTCTTTCTTTGAACACATTTTCTCTTGTAAAGAAGGATAACCTCCATCGGACTTTTGGTTAGTATCGCTGCATTAAGAGGCCTAGAAATACACTAGATGGATGTTAAAACAGCTTTTCTTCATGGAGATTTAGAAGAAGTGTAAAACCCGGTTCCTTTATTTTTTTAATTAGTTAATTAATTTATTCTACTGCGGAATAAAACTCAACAATTAAACTCCATAATAAGTTCCCAATAACAATAATCCAACAATAATAATCAACATTAAATCCAGAAATGCTCATAACAAATCTAGCAACCTAGCACCGGGTTCCACTAGACTAACAACAATAACGCAATAAACCCTATCATCCCCTCCTCTGGCCATGATTCCGCGATCACACTTTTTCTTTACCTGCAACACAATTGGGAAAAACGAGTTGCGTAAGTATTTAATAAATACTTAGTGAGACGGTCCTCCCGTCTACAGGCTAAGTACGAAAATACTAGATTATCAATAACACACGATTTAAAAGACTAACGCAAGAAATATATGGGTGTCGATCGACACATCGCACAGTGTCGATCGACGCTACAATTTAACTGGTGTCGATCGACACATTGCACGGTGTCGATCGACGCTTGGCCAACAGTGGTGTCGATCGACGCACCACAAGGTGTCGATCGACACTAAGCTTTCTGAAACAGAGACAGTTACGAAAATCACACAATCTCACGAAAACACACATCATTTCAGAAAGTCAGATCATGGATTCAACACACACAACCATGAAATCAACACAAAAATCCCTAAATAGATCCATTATCAATTCCCTAGTAAAATCGAGCCTACGGTCACGCACTCACCTTAGATTCGAAGGGAAAGAGGATGAACCAGGATGAACACGAAGAACACAAGTCTCCAACACTGATTTTCGCACAAATCAGTCACCCAAAAAATCTCCCACGAAAACCCACAATCTAGTATTGAGATTCGAGGATAATTCACAAGAATTTCCTTCAAAACTTCTCAAAATCCCCTTTTCTCTTCTAATTTTTCAGCCACACAAGTTCTGGGACGCGTCCCAACGCCTTTTATACGGAACCCTAGGTTCCCCCAAACCGGCCCATTAACCAAACCGAACCAAAATCAACCCTAGATCTGATTTTTAACGCGTGTCGATCGACAGGGCCCTCTCTGCCCAAAACTTTGAGAGAACACGACCCCGTGTCGATCGACACACACATACTGTGTCGATCGACACTCACCAAAAATCACATTTTTGGTTCACGGGCGTTACAATTCTCCCCCACTAATCTAGATTCGACCTCGAATCCCGTAAAAGCACGTCTACAAAGGACTACACTCTGGCCCGCACCGGCCAATACCACAAGAGATTCTCAACTAGTCTCCGAGGCTCACAAACTAATCCTATGTTTTTACGCACGTTTTTCATAAAAATTTATTACGTTTAACTCATCCATACACACAAATACTCTAGGGAAACCAACGTCCCCTCGAGAGAACCACCGTCTCTCCGCACTATAGAGGAAACCACCGTCCCAATATAGGCACTCAGTACTATAAAGGAAACCACCGTCCCAACATAAGTACTCTGTACTATAAAGGAAACCACCGTCCCAGTATAAGTACAGAGGAGAACCACCGTCTCCTAGAGAGAACCACCGTCTCTCAGCATGTATACAGGAACCCACCGTCCCCGATACATACTTTGGAAAACCACCGTCTCCAGATCATGAGTCATACGTAATAAATTCTAAAACGCCTATAAACATCAGCGACTAGGTCACCTCACGTGGTCTAAACTCGATACTGCCCAACCGGAATATCCACAAAACACGACCCTCACTGGTCAACACAATCGATATATCAGAAACACTATCTGATAACTCAGAAATATAAGAAAACTCATCTAATAAATCTCCAAAGAAAATGTATATCGTTACAACGAAACGAAAAATACATGAACCAACAGCACTACTGGCACAAAGGCCTACGCAAAACTGGAACCACAAAGAATACTAAGCTTAAATGGCAACCTGCTGATCGAACCACTTCTTGAACTTCAGCTTCATCTTTGCCTCCGGCTCCCAAGTGTCCTCCTGGTAACCGCCACAATCCCATAAAATACGCAACAACGGAATCTTCTTCCGACGCAATTCCTTGACCCTCCTCTCAAGGATCCTCATAAGAACCGCCGGAACCGTCAAATCAGGCTGAAGATCCGCAGGGATCTCCGGCACTAGCTCCTCCGACTTATGCATGCACTTCCTCAACATCGACACATGGAACACCTTTTGAAATACCTTCATGATCGGAGGTAACTCAAGCCGATAAGCCACTGGTCCAACACGTTCCACCACCGGGAACAGACCCATAAATCTCGGACTAAACTTGTTCTCTACTATGGATCTGGTAGGACCCCTCAACATAGCCATCTTGAGATACACACGATCTCCCACTGAGAACTCAAACTCACGTCTACGCTTATCCGCATAACTCCTCTGTCTATCCTAAGCTTCCTTCATGTTCAACCAAATAATACGAACCTTCTCTCTCGTCTCCTAACCTTCTCTGTGGATGATAAGCCATACTCATATGCACCTTAGTGCCCATCTCTGCTTGAAAGGCTCTCCAAAACTCTGATGCAAACCTGGGATCTCGATCGGAAACAATACTGGATGGCATTCCATGCAGCCTCACAATCTCCCGCACAAACTTCGTAGCCAACTTAGCCGCTCTATCGGTCTTCTTAATGGCCAAAAGTATGCTGACTTGGTCAATCGGTCCACGATCACCCAGATAGCATCATACGTCCGCGACCTAGGTAAACCAACCAAGAAATCCATCGTAATCATATCCCATTTCCACTCAGGGATGGGTAAACTCTGCAACTTGCCACTCGGAACTTTGTGCTCGACCTTGACCAACGAACACCTGTTGCACTTAGACACATAAGCTACCACGTCTCTCTTCATCCCGACCCACTGATAATACTGCTTGAGATCACGATACATCTTGGTCGCAACCGGATGAATCGAGAACTTACTCGCATGAGCCTCACTCATAATCTCCAGCCCCAACACCTCATCAGGAGGTACACAAACTCGACCACGAACCAGAATCGTCCCATTTGGAGAGACAATATGCTCAGACCCCACTGCTCGCGACGAATCAATCAACATCTGATCACTCTGCTGAGCCACTCTGATCCTACTAAGAAGATCTGCCCGATCAACTGCCTCCAAGCCCAACGACTCCTTTGTGCAAAGACAGAACGTGCTGATCTCGCCTATCAAAACCTCAATATCCCGCTCACGGGCTGAATCAAATCTCTGCCGACTCAAGGCATGTGCCACCTGATTAGCCTTGCCACGGATGATAAATGATCTCCAAAACGTAGTCTGCCAGCAACTCAACCCAGCGCCTCTGTCTCATATTCAGCAACGGCTGAGTAAAGATGTGCTGCAAATCTTGTGATCCGTAAAAATATGTACTCTCCCTCCATAGAGATAAGACCTCCAGATCTTCAAAGCGAACACTACTGCTCCCAACTCTAGATCATGCGTAGGCCAATTACGCTCACTACCCTGCAACTGCCTCGAAGCATACGCGATGACTCGACCCTCCTACATCAAAACGCAACCCAGACCAACTCCCGAAGCATCAGTATACACGGTATAAGGCTTCCCCGGCTCGGGTAATGCCAATACCGGCGTACTAGTCAACATCTCCTTGAGTCTCGCAAAACACTCCTCGCACTCCGGTGACCAGACAAACGGAACATCCTTATCGATCAGCTTCGTCATCGGCTGCGCCATACTCGCAAAGTCCTTGTCGAATCTCCGATAATAACCTGCCAAACCCAAGAAACTCCTGATCTCGGTCGCACTGCTCGGTCTAGGCCAATCTCGAATAGCCTCAATCTTAGTCGGATCCACAGAAACTCCCTCTGTAGACACAATGTGACCAAGGAAACCCATCTCTCGCTGCCAGAAACTGCACTTGCTCAACTCAGCATACAACTTCTGCTCTCGAAGCCTCCCCAGTACCATACGCAAATGCACCTCGTGCTCCTTGAGAGTCCTCGAATAAACCAAGATGTCATCGATAAAAATGATAACGAACACGTCCAAATACTCCTTGAACACGTCGTTCATTAATCTCATGAATGCCGCAGGCGCATTCGTAAAACCGAAAGGCATCACTACAAACTCAAAATGCCCATAACGCGTCCTGAATGCCGTCTTGCGAACATCAGCCTCATCAATCGGAATCTGATGATATTCTGAAGCCAACTCAATCTTGGAGAACCAGGTAGCACCACTCAGCTGATCCAGCAACTCATCTATCCTCGGAAGAGGGTACCTGTTCTTCACAGTTACTCGGTTAAGTCCCCGGTAATCGATGCACAACCGAAAACTCCCATCCTTCTTCTTCACAAACAAAACTGGCGCTCCCCGCGGTGAAACACTCGGCCGAATAAAACCCTTACTCAAAAGGTCCTCCAACTGCTTCTTCAGCTCTGCCAACTCTGCTGGAGCGATCCTGTAAGGAGCCTTAGATATCGGAGCTGTCCCAGGCTCAAGCTCAATCGTGAAAGGATCGGACCGAGATGGTGGTAACCCCTTTAACGACCGAAAAACATCCTCGAACTCCTGAACAACCCAGATATCCTCCAAAGCAACCTCACCCCTAGACTCCGACATCACAATCGTCGCCAGATAAGCCTTGCAACCCCGCTCTATCATCCGCTCAGCCTGAATAGCCGAGATCACGAGACTACTAGAAGTCAGCCTCAAACCCTGAAACGTCAACCTGCCGCCATCCCGCTCGAAGCTCACTCTGCCTCTGAAGCAATCCAGATGAACCCGGTAGAACGATAACCAGTCCATCCCTAGAATCACGTCATACAGCGCCACTGGGCTAGTCACCAAGTCCGCTGGCATCGAATGCCCAGCTATCTGAACATCCACTGCTCTAGCACGGCCCGAAGTAGCCTGGAATCCACCTCCAGACACTTTGACCATGCATGCGCGCTCGCCAGCGCTGCTCCGGATGCCACTGCGCTCGGCACGCTCCGAAGTAATATAGAAGTGTGATGCTCCAGAATCAAACATCACGTGGGACTCAAAGCCGCCCACCTACCACATGCGTGGGAACCCTGAGACTCGACCACAAGTAAAATAACAGAACAACAAACAACAACCACAATGAAAAATTCTACCTTTAGGAATTTTACGAAGTTCAAGTTTAGAATTTTGCCTGTGATATGCCCGGCTCTACCGTCCTGACCGAACTCTGTCGGAGAATTCACGCGCGGTGCAGGTTCAATCTGACCCATCGGCTGCTGCAGTGCCGCAATATGACTCAAAGGCTGCACTCCAGCTCGCTGAATCGCTGCAATAACCCGCTGGTGCAACTTTGGACACATCGGCCTGATATGCCCTGGCTCTCGGCAGTGGAAGCAAACCTTGGCCTCCCGGGAGACCTTAGGACAGTTCGCCACCCGATGCTTATTACTCTCACACCCAAAACAACCATGAGTGCCGTGGCTACCTGAACTCGTCCTTGAAGGGTCATCCCACCTCCTCTTCTGGCCCTGCGTAGGCTTACCGCCCTTGCCGGAACCAGAACCACGCCGATGCTGCTGCGTCTGCTGCTGCTGACCCCTCGGCTGAGCAACCAGAGCAACCGCAGGCGGAACTACTATCGAACCAGCCTGCTCTCGCTGATTCTCCTCAATCGATGCCGCAAGCTCTACCAGATATGCCCTCGAGGCATACCTGGCACCTCTGCACTGAGACCGGAAACTCAACCGAAGTCCCTGCAAAAATCTCTTCATAAGTGTCCTCTAGTCCTTAAAATCACGACCCGAATGCACCAACAGTCTGCCAAACTCGGCATTATACTCGCGTACTGAACGTCTTCCCTCCTCCAGCGACATAAAACTCAACTAAAGCCGATCTCGAGCCTCCTGAGGAAAATACTTAGCATTGACCTCAGCTAAGAATTCTCCCCAGGTCCACACTGCTCTCCGAACCTCGATAGCTCGCCACTACAGATGCGCATCACCACACAGATAGTGAATAGCCAACTCTACCTGATACTCAGCAGGACAATAAATCGATCTGAAATTACTCTCTACTCTCAAGCGCCACTCGTCCGCCTTCGCAGGACCCACACGGCCCTCAAACGATGGCGTACCAATCCTCAGCATATGCCCCATAACCTCAAGGTAAGACGGCACCTGCGCTGCATCTGCAGCTCTCGGCTGCTCAGCAACTGCAGCCCTTTGCTGCAAACCGGCCACTGGAGGAACACCCGGAGCCTGCTCAGGAGCCACTGGCAGAAAACGTGCCAACAACTGCGTTAGCAATCCCACAACTTGGTCATCACGACCTGGAGCTACAACAGCACCCCCACCAGGGCCCACTGGAACTCCCATGTCTCTACCGGCACCGGCCAACACACTGGCACTAAACGACTGGGACTCTGACGCGGTCGCTATACTCGGGGATGCACTCTGCGCCGTGCTCTCTGCTGACTTTGCAACTGGTCCACGACCACGACCCCGGTCTCCACAACCACCCACTCTTCCACCACGGGCCACTGCTCTTCCACCACGGGCCACTGCTCTGCCACCACGGGCCACTGCTCTGCCACCATGGGCCACTGCTCTGCCACCACGGGCACCAGCTCTACCACGACCTCTAGCTCTGGTATCCATCTCACTGCACACAGATCAGTAGATAAGTACCCTAGAAGTCACAATCAAACACAACAAACTTACCGCGGAATCTCTTTGAAGGTCGGAGAGGATGATACTAAGACTAAAAATTGACTAAAATCACAAAATCAATTTAACAGATAGTCTCAGTTCCTCTAAACCTAACAGTCCTAAAACCGTATAGGCTCTGATACCAAAATGTAAAACCCGGTTCCTTTTTTTTTATTAGTTAATCAATTAATTCTACTACGGAATAAAACTCAACAATTAAACTCCATAATAAATTCCCAATAACAATAATCCAACAATAATAATCAACATTAAATCCAGGAATGCTCATAACAAATCTAGCAACCTAACACCGGGTTCCACTAGACTAACAACAATAACGCAATAAACCCTATCATCCCCTCCTCTGGCCATGATTCCGTGATCACACTTTTTCTTTACCTGTAACACAATTGGGAAAAACGAGTTGCGTAAGTATTTAATAAATACTTAGTGAGACGGTCCTCCCGTCTACAGGCTAAGTACGAAAATACTAGATTATCAATAACACACGATTTAAAAGACTAACGCAAGAAATACATGGGTGTCGATCGACACATCGCACGGTGTCGATCGACGCTACAATTTAACTGGTGTGGATCCACACATCGCACGGTGTCGATCGACGCTTGGCCAACAGTGGTGTCGATCGACGCACCACAAGGTGTCAATCGACACTACGCTTTCTAAAACAGAGACAGTTACGAAAATCACACAATCTCACGAAAACACACATCATTCCACAAAATCAGATCATGGATTAAACACACACAACCATGAAATCAACACGAAAATCCCTAAATCAATCCGTTATCAATTCCCTAGTAAAATCGAGCATACGGTTACGCACTCACCTTTGATTCGAAGGGAAAGAGGATGAACCAGGAAGAACACGAAGAACACAAGTCTCCAACACTGATTTTCGCACAAATCAGTCACCCAAAAGATCTCCCACGAAAACCCACAATCTAGGATTGAGATTCAAGGATAATTCACAAGAATTTCCTTCAAAACTTCTCAAAATCCTCTCAAACTCTTTTCTCTCTAAAAGTCCCCATTTATCTTCTAATTTTTTAGCCACACAAGGTCTGGGACGTGTCCCAACGCCTTTTATACGGAACCCTAGGTTCCCCTAATATGGTCAAATTTACCCTTGACCTACTCTCTCAAATTAAGAGATCAGTTATAGCACTTAAGGTTATCGAATCCATAAGGAATCAGATTGCACAATAGATTTAAAGGTTCAGATTAAGCTAAGTGAAATAATAAGAATGCAAAAACAAATAGACAAAGCAATTAAAAATGGTTGTGAAATCAATTAGGAAAAACGCTAGGCACTGGGAAATCTCCAGTGAATCAGAATTGCAGATAAATCAGTTATTAGGATAATTAAAGCACAGTTCTTGAACATGAACACAAAAGTAAAACAAACCAGTTGTCGTTGCGAATATTATCTATGAATAAATCCAAGAAAACCAAATTCCTTTGCGAATCCTATGAATTTAAACAAGCATTAACTTCAGGTTCAATTGTTCACAAAACCCTAAACCAAATTCCTTTGCGAATAGGAATTTTGCTCATCAAAGACTAGATCAGGTAATCAATCAAACTGTCGTTTCTATTAATTAACCCTAGATCAGATTTCAGTTCATGACGCTAAAATCAGCAGTAAAGACAAGTCAAGATGAAGAACATTCTAAAGATTTTATCCTAACAATCAGATCAGATCAAGCAACTCATCAAACACCTTTGAAAAATCCCTAAACCTAACAAGGGAACTACTCAGACATATCGAATGAAGAAAACATAGTTTTTATTAAAAGATATATCAAAGAGTTAAGTAAAATAAAGCATAAAATAAAGCATAAGCCTAAACAATGGCTTGGAAAACATATTTATAGAGGTCCTAAACCGTCCTAAACAGAAAAGTAAACATCTGGGACTTTCTTCGCAAAAACGGAAATCTTCTGATTAAAATATGGGCTTTGACGAACCGTGTGTCGATCGACACTCAAGGTGGTGTCGATCGACACCAATCTTCAAATCGGCTTCTTTTGTTCCAGTAGCTATCGTGTCGATTGACACACTTGTCCCGTCGATCGACACAGCTTCCAAATACTAATTCTAAACTTGCATCTTCGCCACTTCATTCCGGGAATGCTCCAAAAGCTCCAGTAAACATCTTTTATGCTCCAAACGGTCTAGTTCCTGTAAGATTCTAAAAACACATAGAAAACACCAAAAGACTCTAAAACATGGACTTATATCATGGTCTAATATGGGTAAAAATCACGATATATCAACTCCCCCAGACTTAGCTTTTTGCTTGTCCCTAAGCAAAACAGTGTTATCACCACTTTAGGAACCACATACCTTTGCAAAGCTAATCCGGTGATACTTCGATGTTTCCCTAGAAGTATAGTAGTCCTTCAGGTTGAATCCAAACCCCTTAGAGAAACTCAGACTTTCAGTCGCAAACCCCTTTAGTTATTTATGTGCGGTCTCATCGAGGGAATATCGATCGCTAGACCTTCTAGATTCTTTCACTTCCTTGAACACTTTCCTGCGTTTCACCCTCTCTCTTCCCTCTGAAACTGTATCCAATTAAGGATATCATAGAGATGCAATGCCTTTATGTTGAACTTTTTCTTCAAGATTTTTCTGATTTTTGGACTTGCATTTTTCTGCTGATTTTTATTTTATTTTCTTGGCATCTCTACGATCACTAGACCAGTGCTCACTACTAGTGTTCTTGTGGAGACAGGGTCATGAGGCTTTTTTTTTCGATCTAGGACAGTTGAATTCGTCATTCGGGAAGAAGTTTCAAGAGCGGTCCGTCCTCGCTTTCAAGTGTTTGGAAGCTGAATCAAGTCTTGCGATTTCCAACACCCTTGACAAGAAATTAGAGATTCATTAGGGGCGGGGTCTTTGACATCCTTTCTGGCGTTCTCCAGAAATCTGAACTCGCTCCGTTAAACCGATCTACTTCCAGTTACCCACCTTAGCAAAACCAGCCAACTTGCATTGGAAATGGTCCTTGAGTGCTGTTCAAAGTAAGTGGAAAGGGGAGTTTCGACCCGAATAAAACAAAAATTTTACAAAAACACCATAAAAACTCAAAAGAAAACACAATAATTAGCAACTACCTCCCCCGGACTTAAACGACACTGTCCCCAATGTTATTGAGCCTAAGATTGGTTAAACAAAACAAATAGGAAATGAAATGAATGAAAAATCAAGTGAGAATTCGTAAATGGGGTCGTGCCGAGCGACACGACCGTAGTGTCAAGCGACACGACCGTAGTGTCGATCGACAATGTTGAATTGGTCGCGTCGAGTGACTTAAGTCCTTCGTCGATCGACACCTTGATTCTCCTCATGTCGAGCGACACTGATATGCTCGTCGCTCGACACAGAGTGTTGAAGAGCATTCTCACTTGCATTCGAACGTTTGGTTTCCTAAAACTCAAAACCAAAAACAAAACCTAACGTAAAATTGAAAAAGAAATAAAAAATAAAACACATAATTAGTAGACTCACAAGTGGGTTGCCTCCCACTAAGCGCTTGTTTTCAGTCATTAGGTGGACTATGATGGAACTCAAGACTATGGTGGATCTTTAGGAAGTATTGGACTTCCTATATCCTGAATGGAACTCGCAGCGACCGGCTTGAATCGAACCTTCTTTGATGCTTCCCCAGACGTATCAGAAGCAATCTCAGGGAAAAGCCTCATCGTTCTCTCCATCATCTCTTGAAGAACTACTTCTCCTTGATCCTTAAGCTCTTGGGGAACGATGATTCTCATTCGCGCGAAAGGCTTTGAAGTCCGTTTAGGCTTCACCTCTTCTTTTCTGTTTCCCACAAATTCATCAGAAAAAACAAGCTTTCGAGGAACTCGATGCTTGCGTAAGCGCGTAACAGGCTTTTCACAATTTAAATCCTTGATGAAATCAGGAGATTTGGAATGAGGTACAAGAAGTTCATACCTGGGCTCTCTTGGAAGTGTCTCAGAAGATGGTTCTAGAATGACTACTTCTTCAGGAATGTCGTTCGAAGGCTCCTTGATTGGCTCATCTTCCAGTGATGTATCCACAGAGAAAGCTTGGCCATCAATGGTGGATCTTCTCCTTGTCTTGTTCATGTCAAATTCCATGACAATATCACCAAGGTCAAGCTTGATCATCCCTTTCCTCGTATCCATGTTAGCTCCAGCCGTAGCTAAGAACGATCTTCCTAGAATGAGAGGATCCTGAGGCTCTTCATCGTATTCCAAAACGACAAAGTCTGTTGGAATTACGCACTACTGAACTCTGATTGGCACATCCTCTAGAATACCTTTAGGAAATCTCTTGGAGCGATCCGGTAGGATAAGAGACATCCTAGTCTTCTTGAAGTCTGTCATGCCAAGTCTTGCAGCTACGGAGAGTGGCATAAAGTTGATCCCATAACCTGAATCACACAGCGAATACGGGAAACTTTCTTCGGAGATGGAGCAGTTAAGCACAAAGTTGCCTGGATCCGGTAGCTTGATTGGAACTCTGCTTTGAATCATAGCACTAATCTCCTTAGAAACCACTACCTCCTTCTTCTTCTTCTTAGAAACAGGAGCTGTGCCCAAAAGAATCGCTTGAATATCTCTAGTCAGCAATGCTCCCTCTTCAGGACTCACACCATTCGCAACCATCCTTTTAACGTATCTTCGAATCGCAGGGGAAAGCTTAATCGCATCCACTAGAGGCATCTCAACAATGATCTTCTCAATCATCCTCTTGCACATTGCTTCCTCGACCTCCTATTTTCTCCTTCTAGCTTTGGGGAATGGTAGCTTTGGCTTGTAGACGTTCTCCTCTACCTTGTCTGAAGATTTGGACGAAGTTGGGCGTGTCCGTGGCTCGTGTCGATCGACAGAGATAGGAGTGTCGCTCGACACAGCAGTCTTTGGAATGTATGAAGATCGTCTCTCGAGACGTGTCGATCGACACACATCCTTGGCGATCGACAGGGAGGCTTCTGGAATTTCTGAATCGCGACTTTCAAGCTGTGTCGATCGACAACCAGTTGTAGTATCGATCGACACTTGCTCTGCTGACCCAAAAATCTCTTCAAACTCTGCGAAATAACCCTCTTCAGTAGCTAGAACAGCATTGCAAGCATTCCTTGGATTAGCATCAGTCTTTGCAGGAAGAAAACCCTCTTGCCTCTTGACCGAATCAGCAGTTTGAGCGACCTCAATGTTCCAATCTTATCATCCAAGTCCTGGTACATTGCATCCATCTTCCCATTGAAACTCACAGTCATCTTCTGTTGGCCCTCTAGGAGTTGCTCCAGCATTGTCTTCACCTCATTGTCTTGCTCTGGAGGCTTCTGATAGGAGGATGAACCATAGTTCCTTGTGTAGCTCTTAGGAGATTTCTGATAAGTAGACCCATATCCTTGCGAATTACCGTACTTCTGAAATCCTGATCCATTGATGTAGTTCACATCTTTTGTTGCTGTCTCAACTTCCTGAGCAAACTGGACCGACTTCTTTCCCATAAGGATACTTTTCATAGAGTCCAGCTTAGCTTTCATCTCAACCAAATGCTTCCTACCATCCTTGTTATCACTCATCTGCTTCCTCTCAAAATCAGCGTTCTTCGTGCAGTTGCTAGAAGCCAGGTTCTCGATGAGGGTAACCGCGTCCTCTGGGTAGTTGGTATTGAAGTTACCACTACTCGCAGCATCCAAAGCCATCTGATATCGCCAGTCTACTCCTCTGTAGAAGATGCCTAGCAACTGAACATCGGTGAAGCCATGGTGAGGACAGTCTCTCTGATAGGACTTAAGTCGCGTCCATGCAGCCTTGAAAGCTTCCATAGGACCCTGCTTGAATGAAGTGATCTTCGTTCTCAAATCCTCAGACCTCGCATCATCGAAAAAGTTGTTCAAGAATGCGTTCTTGGTGTCCTCCCAAGTAGTTAGTGATCCAGGCTCAAGCTGCTTCAGCCAATAAGAAGCATCCCCACTAAGAGAGTATGGGAATAGCTTGCAGAATAAGTAGTCGCTGGACACACCATTAGCCTTGATGCTAGAAGCTAAATCCTCGAAGTTCTCGATGTGGTCCATGGGATGCTCATGAAGAAGACCGTGGTAAGGGTTCTGAGCAACCAGACTGAAGTAAGCAGGCTTCAGCTCGAAATCATTCCTTTGAAAAGCAGGAGGACAAATCGCAGCTCGATTCGCGTAGAACTGATCAGGACGATTGAAATCAGCTAGTGTTCTTCCTCGCGCAGCGTTCATCGCGTTACCCAAGATGTTTTGGCGATTCTGGAGCTGGTGTTGATCGACACCCAGGGGGTGGTGTCGATCGTCACCTTGTATTACGTCGTGTCGCTTGACAGGTAGAGCGTGTCGCTCGACACCCTGTGGCAGAATCACCATATTCTCCTCGACGATCACTGTTCAATCGTCGTTGATCCTCTATCCTCGCTCGTTGTATCTCAGTCTTGCCGGATCTCGCAGAACTCCATCTTCTCTAGGAATCAGTATAATACGTTCTTGGGCGGCCATTCTTTCTTCTCGGACTGCTCTCCTGTTCTCACGTTCCAAACGTGCTAACTCCTCGAGATTGTAACCAACTAGCTCCTTGTCTTGATTGCTTCTAGTATCAGGCATGTACCTGAAACACAAAACAAAAAGAAAAAGAAACTAGCAAAGCAAAAATAAAAATAAAAACCAAGACAAAATCCTAATAAAATAAATCTAATGGAAATTGACTCCCCGGCAACGGCGCCAAAATTTGATATGGTCAAATTTACCCTAGACCTACTCTCTCAAATTAAGAGATCAGTTGTAGCACTTAATGTTATCGAATCCATAGGGAATCAGATTGCACAATAGATTTAAAGGTTCAGATTAGGCTAAGTGAAATAATAAGAATGCAAAAACACATAGACAAAGCAATTAAAAACGGTTGTGAAATCAATTAGGAAAAATGCTAGGCACAGGGAAATCTCCAGTGAATCAGAATTGCAGATAAATCAGTTATTAGGATAATTAAAGCACAGTTCTTGAACATGAACACGAAAGTAAAACAAACCAGCTGTCGCTGCGAATATTATCTATGAATAAATCCAAGAAAACCAAATTCCTTTGCAAATCCTATGATCTAAACAAGCATTAACTTCAGGTTCAATTGTTCACAAAATCATCCCCCAAACCGGCCCATTAACCAAACCGAACCGAAATCAACCCTAGATCTGATTTTTAACGCGTGTCGATCGACAGACACACTCTGTGTCGATTGACAGGGCCCTCTCTGCCCAAAACTTCGAGAGAACACGACCCCATGTCGATCGACACACACACACTGTGTCGATCGACACTCACCAAAAATCACATTTTTGGTTCACGGGCGTTACAAGAAGAAATCTATATGAAACAACCTGGAGGTTTTGTTGTCCCCGGACAAGAACACAAAGTCTGTAGACTTGTCAAATCATTGTACGGACTGAAGCAAGCTCCAAAACAATGGCATGAAAAATTTGATAATGTGATGATGTCAAATGGTTTCCGCATTAATGAATGTGATAAATGCGTATACATCAAATGTACCCCTCACGGATATGTTTTGCTATGTTTGTATGTTGATGATATGCTCATTATTGGCATGTCAAACAAAGAATTTACTTCATAATAACTTTGAAATAAAAGAATTTACTACATAATAACTTTGAAATAAAAGATATGGGATTAATCAAACAAAGAATTTACTTCATAATAACTTTGAGATAAAAGATATGGGATTGGCAGATGTCATTCTCGGTATTAAGATTCACAAACATGCTTGAGGAATTATCTTATCACAATCACATTATGCTCAAAAGATACTTGATAGATTCAAAAACTATTCAAGTGAGACTGCAAAAACTCCAGTTGATCCTCATATTCATTTAACTAAAAACTCAGGTGATGCAGTTTTTCAGGTTGAGTATGCACGAGTAATCGGAAGTCTGATGTACTTGACAAATTGTACTAGACCCGACTTAGCACATGCAGTAAACATACTAAGTCGTATACTAGTAATCCAGGACATAAACATTGGAAAGCAATAACTAGAGTATTGAATTATCTACGTTATACCAAAAATTATGGACTACACTATGGTAAAGAACCAGCAGTTTTGGAAGGATACAATGACGCAAACTGGATTGCGGACTCCAAAAACTCAAAATCCACAAGTGGATATGTCTTTACCCTTGGAGGTGCAACAGTGTCCTGGAAATCTTTTAAACAAACCGTAATAGCCACATCGACCATGGAATCTGAGTTTGTCACTCTAGACAAGACTGCTCAAGAAGCAGAGTGGCTTAGGAATTTTTTATAAGATATCCCTATGTGGGAGAAAACAGTGCCAGCTTTACATGTACACTGTGATAGCCAATCGGCTATCTCTCGGGCACTGAATAATCATTATAATGGTAAGTCTCGTCACATACGATGACGCCATAAAACCATTAGAAACTTGATCTCCACCGGAGTACTCACGATAGATTATATTAAATCTGCCGATAACCTAGCTGATCCGTTCACTAAAGGTTTGGCAAGAGATCAAGTAGTCGAATCATCAAGAGGAATGGGTTTACAAGCCTATGAATAAAGTTGAAGTTTGATGGACAACCCACCTACATGACTGGAGATCCCAAGAAATAGGTTCAATGGGACAACAAATTCAAACTTAAACTAAAAGAACACTGTGAGATAAATATATCTACCCATTTCCTAGGATGACATACAGTGTTACATTGGTATAAAATAAGGATAAGCTTCTGGCTTTTAATGATTCTTTAGTCTTATAATAGATAGAATTACAAAATACTTCTAACGCTAAGCTAATGAAGATCACCTAGTAAGTGTGAAATGGGGCCGTTTCTAGGAGAATGAAAGAAAGGCTATATTCTCAAAGTTCACTCATGACAACCAGGCAAGTTCAAGGACAAAATGAACACAATAGAGAATAAGGTTCTATGAGAAAATGATATGTGTTATAGTTGTTGTCTAGGTTTACATCGAAATCCGGGTGGTTCAAGGCATCATGTCCACCTCCTGGCCAAGTAAATCCGACATCTACTAACTACGAGTGGTTCAAAGCTGAAAAATTGCTACCAACTCAGATACAGTAATTTTTTGTTATACTCTCGAAAGCCCGTCTGTCTGTCTAGTCCTATAAGTTAGTCTAATCAGTAGAGTCTTAGATTTTATTGAGTCGTCATATGTTTAGAGGTCATTTCTATTCATGTGGGGATTGTTGGAAACATTTTTTATACATAATCAAATGGGCTTGGTATAGACATTTAAGTATGAAAATGAGTTTAAAATGTGAAGGTGAAATGTAAGAAAGCCATTGGGCTAAGAGGTAAAGCCTCTTGTGTTGGTTTAATGAATGCACACTTATTTTGTCCCACATCCAAAGTTGGAAACATTTTGGTGTGGTATAAATAAGGCTAAGCATGTGTAAGTGTTCAAACAAGTCAAGAACACATATGCACCATGAAGGAACCTAGGGAGTCCCACGCGCGCACCACCACCACCGAGCCGGGTTCGGGTTCGGGTTTGGGTTCTGGTTCGGGTTCGGGTTCGGGTTCAGGTTCGGATTCGGGTTCGGGTTCGGTTAATTGGATTGTAAGTCCATTAAAGACTATTCTTTTTGGGAAATTTTTTTATTAAATAATTGCACCCCTTCAGTTATCATTAACCAAACAGTCGCAACCCAAAATCGTAACTTTTAACCGAACAGCCGTGATTCGAAATCGCACCCGGTCGGTTCTTTTAAAAACAGGCGCGCGCCATCGTCTTCTTGATTTTTAATTCTTTTCCTGCGAATTTTTCTGTCAAAAAACTTCGATGCTCCACAAAGTAAGTCTCCAGAGTATTCATAGATATCGCGTTCGTCATATTCGATTTTGAGTGTTGCAAAATCGTTTTCCTTACGGTTTTATCCTGTGATTCGTAATCGTATCAAACCGTCTCACTACGGGCGATTTTTCGAATTAAGGAAAGAGAGTAATCTCGACTCCGTATACGTTTTGTTATCGAGAATTTCTTCTTCACCTTAATTCGTATTCTTATTTCTTTCGGTTTTTCTCAATTCGGTTTCCGCGGTTCCTACACTTACAAGATCTATATCTATGAATTTACAGTCTCTATAGGTACCGTGTGGGGGATGTCTTACGAGTGACTGGTTTCTACAACAATGCGCCTCAATTTCATTTTGTGGGAAGAAAAAAAGTTGTTTTGAGTATCGACATGGACAAAACCTACGAAGAAGACCTCCTAAAGGCCGTGACAATCGCGAAGCTCTTGCTCGAGCCACATGAGTTAATGCTGATAGATTTTACTAGCCGTGTGGATTCCTCTTTGTTTCCAGGACACTACGTGCTCTATTGGGAACTCGGGAGCAAAGTCAAGGACGTAAAGCTCGAGCCTAGACCCGAGGTTATGGAGGAATGTTGTTTCACCGTTGAGGAGTCTCTCGACGTTGTGTACAGAAAAGGAAGAAAGAATTATAAGAGCATTGGACCACTTGAGATTAAGGTTGTAAAGTGTGGCACTTTCGACGAGCTCATGATTTTTTTCCTGTCTCGAGGCTCTTCTGTGAGTCAGTACAAAACTCCGAGGTCGGTGACGAATGAAGATGCCTTGAAGATATTGGATGCAAACGTTGTTTTCGAGTTTTTTAGCCGGAAAATTCCATCTTGAGAGCCTCATGAGTTACATTCCAACCGATAAAACCGCCGTTTGCAAGATTTGATGGAGAGGGAAAATAATCATAGTCCAAGATAAGCAAAACCCCGTAACAAATATGTTTGAAGTTTGCAATAATATATTTCATAGATATGTTTAAATCTCATGTAAACGTTTGACACAACACTCCAATCTCCACGGTTATGAGAGAGAAAGATTCTATTAAAGATCATGTCTTTAATTTTTCTATCATGCTGCTGTTTTAGAAGAAAATGAACAACCATTTTTAACTGATCTCCATAAGACCATAACCTTTCATGTATGTCCAATAGCTTTTCTTCTACAACTTGAATTTGATTGTTTTTTATTTTATCTTTTGTCACAATTTGATTGCTGTTTTTGTTCTCATTTTAAAATATTTATCAACAAACTTTAAACGGCTCAATTTTTTCTCGTGGAATAACGGATGGGAGCATCATTAACAACAAAACATGACCCAAAGAAGTTGCATTCACATATCCATCATTTTATGGTTTGGATCCAATACATGTGGAAGAATTGCTTAAACTGAAACAATAATAGAGAAATAAATAAAATTTGATAGAGATATTTTATCTTTAAACATGATATATCAGTCTTTGACCATCTTTAATTCCGTGTTTAATCATTTGTCCTCTTTGAGAATGTTTTCAAAGAAAGGGAAAAAAACAAAATCTATTATCAATCAGAAAGAAACTCATCTTAGGATGTCCAGCACAAGAAACAAAATCTATTAACTTCACTCTATTGTAAGCAACTTTGCTTTTTTTTTTTTGAAATGAATGTAAAATTTCTTCAAACAAAAAAACCGTTTTACAACAAATGCATCGTGTTTTGAATAAAATTTAACAATTTCATGATCTTATATAACTTTTAAAAAATTGCTTCATCGCAAAGCAAACCACGCTTCCATTCTTCGTAATAGGTTATCAACTATTCGAGAAATGGGAGATCAACGATACGAAGGACTCCTTCGTATCGTTGATCTCCCATTTCTCGAATAGTTAGATAACCTATTACGAACTTGTTTGTCGGTGAAAATGGCTAATTGCTTTGCATCGATCGGATTTTGACCGTGTATCCTACTGTTTCGTTCTCTCCATAGAGTGTGGGTAGTGGTTTGAAAAACATACCGCAGCAAGAAAATACAAATCTTATCTTGTGAGGTATCCACTATAAGCTCTAGAATTTGATTCCAAATCGTTGCGTACCGTTAAGCAAGTAGTTTTCGGACTAGTATACTCCACATTTCCTCCGAGAACTTAGACCCAAAGTAAAGATGATCTCGAGATTCAATGTTACTGTGGCAAAAGCGAATTTGCTTTTAACCTATAAAGCGAGACATTTAGGGTTATTGTTGTAGAACAATCAAAAAGCAGCAAACATGTTACCAAACTTCGATCGAACAAACGCGAAAACTTGCCTGTCACTTCTTGAAAATGTAACCACCAACGTAAACCAGATACAAGATTTCGTGTTGGAAGCTATACTTTCACATAATGCTCAAACCGAGTACCTTAGAGGTTTCCTCAATGGTCAAGTCGATAAGCAAATCTTCAAGAAGAATCATCTACCTGTTGTTTCAGAGTTTCTTAGCCCAAAAACTCCGTCATGGGAGTCTCGTGAGATGCATTCCAGCCGATAAAACGACAGTCACGTAAATGATGTGTGAGACTTGAGGTTGAGGGAAAGGAAATAATGATTAAAGATAAATAAAACCCCATGGTAAATGTAATGTATAACTTTGCTATATATTTTGTTATAAACCCCGTCGTCGATTATTTTTTTATAAATGTTTGGTTGTGTTCATAATGTTCTATACATTGCTTAGAAGCCTAACATGAGAATAAGCGAGTTGGACGAGTCGACGTGTTTTTACTTTGTCACTCATCATACGACCAAACGACAACATTTAAGTTGAACTCAAGCTGGGGCAGCCAAATTTAATTTTAGGCTATGTACCATGAAATCTCAATTTGAGGTCTGTTTTTCGCTTCAAAAACATTTTAGAATGTTTTGCTTTGGTAATTCGATTTGAGACATTGTTAGAATCTCAGAATGAGGAAGAAGAAAGGAAAAGATTTTATGTTATTGATTGAAATGTTTGTTACAAGTCTTTATAGAACTGGTATAGCACATGAGCATAACCAAGAACCAAAGATTACACTTAACCGGAACAAACCGGGTAATCCAATTACTAATCCAACTAATACAAGTCTAATACCCTCCCTCAAGATGGCAAGTATATAGACTTAAGTGCCATCTTGTTTATAAGAGAATGAAAAGCACCTGGATATAATGGTTTTGTAAAAACATCAGCCAATTGAGTATCAGAACGAATGTGGAGAGTTTTAATCAATCCATTTACCACCTTATCTCTGACAATATGGCAATCAATCTCTATATGTTTAGTTCTTTCATGAAAAAACTGCATTATTCGCAATAAGAATGGAAGCAGTTGAATCACAATAGAAAGCAACATAGTGAGGTTGATATACCTGAAACTCTTTGAGAAGATTTACTAACCAGATGACTTCTCTGACAGCCATTTCCATGGCTCTATACTCTGATTCAGCCGAAGAATGAGAGGTTGTTTGCTGTTTCTTGGACTTCCAGGATATAAGGGACTTCCTAAGAAACATACAAAACCTTAAAGTTGATCGTCTTGAATCAGGACAGGAGGCCCAATCTGCATCTGTGAAAGCCTGAAGCAAAAGATTAGAATCGGCAGAATAGAAGAGTCAAAGACCAATGGTGCCCTTCAGATAATGCAGAATCTTGTAAGCAGCTTGAAGATGAGACTGTTTAGGAGCAGAAGCAAATTGACATAGTTTGTTGACAGCATAAGTACCGTCAGGCCTTGTGATAGCCAAAATACATCATTTTGCCCACTAAACATCTATAGACATGAACATCTTCAAGAATAGGTTCATCTGAGTCTTGTTGTAGCTTAATACTAGGATCCATAGGTATGGAAGAAGGTTTACACGCAATAAGCCCTGTTTCTTCAAGAAGACCCAAAACATACTTCCTTTGACAAATGGAAATACCAGTACTTGAACAAGTTATTTCCAATCCAAGAAAATACTTCAAAGGACCCAAATCTCTCAGCTTGAAAGCCTTATTCAAAGCTGATTTAATCTGCTCTACAGCCTCATCATTATCACTAGCTATAATTGATATGTTAGGATTTTAGCCTAATTTACCCATGGTTTTGTGTTGCTTTTCTTGTCTTTTTGTTTCCTTTTGATGTCTTTTCAGGTTCTAAAATACTTTGGAGCACCATTTGGAGCTGCTGGAGCTCTATGAAGAAAAGGAGAATAATTGGAGCAAAAAGGAGACTTTTCACTCTCCCGAGCACCTGCTCGGTACATGCGAGCACCTGCTCGCAGGGAAGCACCAGACCTAAACCTAAAAGCTGTGGCCGCCGAATCCAAATTGCTGGCCCACAAGATTTGCTGAATAAATGAGTCAAAGATCACCTCCTATTCATTAGGGAGGAGATCACTCCTTTAATTTATTATGAAAATCTTACTTATTTCCTATTTTAGAGGGATTTGATATTTTGTTTTAATGCTTTTCCTTTGTATTAAAAGGAGGATTATTCCTTCCTGGAGGGGAGGACTTGTTACGTTCAAAAAATTTCAGAAGACTTTTGGTTCCCTTTTCACGTTTTTAATAAAAGAATATATGTTCATCATCTTGTTCTTCATCATCCGAATCATCACCTCCACCGTTGGAAACTCTTGTCCATTTCCGATTCATCATCTCATCATCTAGAGAAGAATTCTAAACCCCCTCTTTACTTTCCATTATCTATTATGAATTCTCATCTAATGATTGTTGCATTTGAATCAAATATGTCCGAGTAGTTTACTAGCTAGGTCGAGGTGGTTTTAATGGTGATTTAGGGTTTTAGATGGTTGAGCCAAATAGGGTATTTATATGTCTTCATCTCTAGGAAATCTCAATGCTTAGGCTAAATTGATCACTTAGTCTATGATCTCTAGGTTTAATCTATTCACCGAAAATGATATAGGTTGCTAGAACTACCTTTGATGAGCATTCGGTGGTAACCAAAACGCCATTGATCGTTGCCATTGAATGTGAACATATCGAACCAATGCATTAAAGCTTGTTTACTTCATTACTAAATCCACTCGGAAGTGTAGGTATTTAGGTTGTAGACAAAGATATTGATACATCGCCGAAAGCGGGGCAATATTATATTTATGTTTGAGTTCTAGACGGCGCTCAATTAAACCCTGAATAGATGCTCAACCTTAGTATCCGAAATCACCAAGGAATCATCTCGGCCTAGTGCCTTCATCATCTGATTTTATTACCGATTTTTAATCCAAGCACCTGCTCACATCAGTTTACAACTCATTTAATTTATCTTAGCTTTATTTGAAATCTATAAATTCATAGTGTAACCTTGGTCTCTGTGGATTCGATACCTTATATACTACTGCTTTTGCCTGTGCACTTGCAGCATTATTTTGGGTTAAAACTCGAGACCATCAAGTTTTTGGCGCCGTTGCCGGGGACCAATAGAGTTACCTTTGAATTTTGGTTTTATTTATAGTCTAAGAATTTTGCTAATTTTGTTTTTTGTTTTTGTTTTTGTTATGTTTCAGGTGTATGACCAGTAGAAGAACGAGGAGAAATCTGAACGAAGATCTAGTTAGTCATACGAACGAAGAGTTAGCTCGTCTCGAACGTCAGAATCGCCGCCGAGCACCTGCTCAAACCGAACGAGCACCTGCTCGCTCAGAAAACATGGCAGATCAGGAAGCTATGAATGCTCAGTTACAGATTTTGAGAGATCAAATCACCCAGTTGCAAAGGCAACAGCCGCGGGGTCAGCCAACCATAGGGGATTCGGATAATCCCCATGCGTTTTATCAAAACCGTTCGGCCATCGTCATCCCTACCATCCAGAGACAAGATTATGAGGTCAAGGCTCAGTTGATCTCATTGGTGAAGCAGCATCTATTTCATGGATTACCCGCTGAAATACCTATGGACCACATTGAGAACTTCGAGGAAATCTGTAGTACTACGGGTTCTAATGGTGTTCCAACCGATTTTCTGAAGTGTAAGTTGTTCCCGTTCTCTCTCGCGGACAAGGCACAAAGATGGTTGAAGTCGCTGCCGGCTGGTTCATTGAGGACTTGGGATGAGGCTAGATCCGCGTTCTTGGATCATTTCTATACGAAGTCCAAAACGGCCGCTTTGAGGAACAAGATTGCATCCTTTCAACAACACTCCGGAGAAGCTTTTGGTGAAGCTTGGGAAAGACTCAAGGAGTATAAGAGGGAGTGTCCTCATCACGGTTTCAAGGATGAGCAAATCTTGAACATATTCTACGATGGAGTCGATTGGGATTACCGTAATGCATTGAATGCCGCGAGTAATGGAGACTTTATGACCAAGACGAAGGAAGGTGCATTTGAGCTCATCGAAAACCTTGCCTCAAGCTCCAACAACAAGGCTCCCGAGTACGATAGAACCAAGAAGGTCAATAGTGTGGACTCTCAAAAGATTGATGAATTAACCGCGAAAGTAAACTTGCTTTTAAGGGAGACTCAAAGACCGGTTAAGTTCATGGAAGAAGATGGGGCTGCCCCTAATGCTCAAGAGTTTGTGGAAGATCAAGAAGATGGTTTAGAAGAGGTCAACTATGTGAATGGCCAAGGGTACCAAAACCGAGGGTTTAACCCCAACTACCGAAGCCATCCAAACCTCTCCTACCGCAACACCAATGTGGAGAACCCCCAAGACCAAGTCTATCCGCAACAAGGGAGTTCAAATCAGAAGTTCTACTCCAACAACACTCAAGGGAAGCAATTCATTCCCAACCAAAATCAGAACCGGTTTCAAGCAACAAACCAACAACAAACCGTTTCCGCGCCTCAACCTCAACAAGATGATTTGAAAGGTCTCATCCATCAAGTCTTGGCCAACCAACAGCAGACATCATCCGAGCTGGGCAGTAAGATGGACAACATGTATAAGGATCTCCATGCAAAGTATGAGGCCGTGACCGCACATGTAAAGAAGTTGGATACACAAGTAGCTCAAACCGCCGAAGCTATTCAAAGACCGGTTGGTGCTCTTCCTGGCCGTGGTGAAGTGAACCCTAGGAAGGAGTATTCGCCATGCAATGCTGTTGAGTTAAGAAGCGGAAGAGCGTTGGCACAACCTACGGCCACAACCTCTCAAGTTAAGGCCAAGGAGAAAGTTGTTGAGCAACCGGCACAAGAGAATGATTTGGCTGAGGATGTGATGCATGAGGAGGTTGGTTCTAGCTCAGAAACCACACCAGCTACTGTTCCGATCAATCTGGAGAAAACACCCCAGCGAGCACCTGCTCAGCCGACCGAGCACCTGCTCGATAAGAATGTTCCCGCGAAATTTCCAGAAGCTCAGACCGAGAGAGTCTATGTGCCTAAGATACCCTACCCAGTGCCTCCCAAGAAATCTAAGAAGGATTTGGAGGATGCTAAGTGTAAGGAAATGATTAAAGGCTTGGAGGTAAAGCTTCCTTTAACCGATGCGGTTCAAATGGTACCTTCTCTCAAACGGTACATGAAGGAGCTAATTTCTGGAAAAGTTGTGGAAAAGGAGAGTGTAATGATGGTTTCCAAAGAATGTAGTGCCATACTTCAGAGTAAGGTGTTGACTAAGAAAGGCGATCCCGGGAGGTTTGTTATATCGGTAAAAATTGGGCCATGCACGTTTGCATGCTCATTGGTTGACTTGGGTTCAAGTGTTAATTTAATGCCTTATTCCGTTGCTAAACGTTTAGGTTTTACCGATTTCAAACCAACTAAGATCTCCTTGATTTTTGCAGATAGATCCACTAAACTTCCTGTAGGTATCATCGAGGATTTACACGTCCGCATAGGGGACACTCTAATCCCAACCGATTTCGTGGTTCTAGAGCTCGATGAAGAACCAAAGGACCCACTGATTTTGGGGAGATCATTCCTAAACACGGCGCGTGCAATCATCGATGTTGAACAAGGTATAGTAGACCTCCGTCTCGGAGACATGGTGGTCCGGTTTGAGATGAGTAAGATGCTCAAAAGGCCGATGATAGATGGGCAAACATTCGTGATCCATGATGACTCCGAGATGTCGGAGGATGTAGTTGAAGAGATCCTAGCAAAAGACTCTCTCGAAGTTGCGTTGACTAAAGCCGAAGGTGAACACGGTTTCATGAGTGAAGACGCCCAAGGATTTGCTCAGTTTCTGGATTCCAACACCAGAATAGAGAAAGAAGATGAGTTCCAGAGTCTGACCGAGGGCACAAAAAACGATGTTCTGCCAGATTCCCAGCGAGCACCTGCTCGCTCCGACCGAGCACCTGCTCGGACCGAAAACCAGAACATCACCGGATCATGGAGCGAGCTGAAAGCTCCAAAGGTAGAACTAAAAACCCTCCCAGCGGGGCTCAGGTATGCATTTCTAGGTCCCAACTCTACATATCCTGTTATAGTGAATGCGGAATTGAATAATGTTGAGATCACTTTGCTTTTGTGTGAGTTGAGGAAATATAGAAAGGCCTTGGGATATTCGTTAGATGATATAACCGGTATATCTCCCGACTTGTGCATGCACCGAATTAATCTAGAGGATGAATCGATGACTTCTATAGAACATCAGAGACGGTTAAACCCGAATCTAAAGGATGTTGTAAAGAAAGAGATAATGAAACTTCTAGACGCTGGTGTGATCTATGCTATATCTGATAGCAAATGGGTAAGTCCGGTGCATGTTGTACCTAAGAAGGGAGGTATCACGGTAATTAGGAATGAGAAAAACGAATTGATTCCAACTAGAACGGTAACGGGTCATAGAATGTGCATAGACTATAGGAAATTGAATGCTGCTACTCGCAAAGATCATTTTCCTTTGCCTTTTATTGATCAAATGCTTGAACGTCTTGCTAATCACCCTTACTACTGTTTTCTAGATGGTTACTCAGGATTTTTTCAGATACCCATCCATCCCGATGATCAGGAAAAGACAACGTTCACATGTCCATACGGCACATTCGCATACCGCCGGATGCCATTTGGTTTGTGCAACGCCCCAGCGACTTTCCAACGTTGTATGATGTCCATTTTTACTGATTTAATTGAAGATATTATGGAAGTATTTATGGATGACTTCTCTGTGTATGGGAGTTCTTTTTCTGTTTGTTTGTCTAATTTGTGCAGAGTATTACAAAGATGCGAGGAGAAGCATCTAGTGCTGAATTGGGAGAAGTGCCATTTTATGGTCAGAAATGGGATAGTACTTGGGCACCGGATTTCAGAGAAAGGGATAGAGGTTGACAAGGCTAAGATAGAGGTCATGATGAGTTTACAACCGCCTACTACGGTCAAAGGAATCCGAAGCTTTCTAGGCCATGCCGGGTTCTACCGTCGTTTCATCAAAGACTTCTCCAACATTGCTAGGCCTCTCACTAGATTGCTGTGTAAGGAAGTCAAGTTCGACTTTGATAGAGAGTGTTTGGCTGCGTTTCATACTATCAAGGGTGCCTTGGTTAGTGCACCAATAGTCCAACCACCGGATTGGGACTTACCGTTTGAGATTATGACGGATGCGAGTGATTTTGCTGTGGGGGCTGTTCTTGGTCAAAGGAAGGACAAGAAGCTCCATGTGATATATTATGCTAGCCGGACGATGGATGATGCTCAATGTCGGTATGCAACCACCGAAAAGGAGTTATTGGCGATTGTTTTCGCTTTTGAGAAGTTTAGATCATACCTCGTCGGTTCTAAGGTAATTGTTCACACCGACCATGCTGCGTTGAAGTACTTGCTGACCAAGAAAGATGCCAAGCCTAGGCTATTGAGATGGATACTTTTGCTTCAAGAGTTTGATTTAGAGATCAAGGACAAGAAAGGGTCCGAGAATGGAGTTGCTGATCATTTGAGTAGGCTGAAAGTTGAAGATGAGACACCTATGGAAGACAGCCTGCCAGATGAGCAAATTTATTCGATCTGCGAAAAATTTCCAGAAGCTGAGCGAGCACCTGCTCGGACTGACCGAGCACCTGCTCGGAAGATTTTTTGTGGAATTATCCAGAATGCCCAACCTTCGAGTTTCCCTTGGTTCGGTGACTTTGCTAACTACTTGGCAGCTGATAAGGTTCCGGAAAATCTAACGGGAAGCCAAAAGAAGAAGTTTTTCCGAGATGTTAGACGATACTATTGGGACGAGCCGTACTTGTACAAGCAATGCTCGGATGGGCTGTATAGAAGATGTGTTTCGGAGGAGGAGATCCCTGGGATCTTGCACCATTGTCACGGTTCACCTTATGCCGGACACTTTGCCACATTCAAGACGGTTACAAAAGTGCTACAAGCGGGTCTTTGGTGGCCAACGATGTTCAAGGATGCGAATAGGTTTGTTGCTCGATGTAACGCGTGTCAAAGGCAAGGAAACATCAGCAAGCGCAATGAGATGCCTCAAACTTTCATCTTGGAAGTAGAGGTTTTCGATGTTTGGGGTATAGACTTCATGGGACCGTTCCCTTCCTCCTATAAGAACAAGTACATACTTGTGGCCGTTGACTATGTTTCTAAGTGGGTCGAAGCACAAGCTAGCCCGACTTGTGATGCTGCGATTGTTACCAAGTTGCTCAAGACGGTAATTTTCCCTAGGTTTGGAATTCCGAGAGTTGTGATAAGTGATGGAGGTTCACACTTCATTAACAAGGTTTTTGAGAACTTGTTAAGGAAGAATGGAGTCACGCATAAGGTAGCTTCTCCTTATCACCCTCAAACAAGTGGACAAGTGGAGGTCTCCAATAGAGAGATAAAGAGTATTTTGCAAAAAACAGTTGGTACAACGCGTAAGGATTGGGCGAATAAGCTAGATGACGCTTTGTGGGCATATAGGACAGCATATAAGACTTCGTTGGGGACAACGCCTTTTCATTTGGTGTATGGGAAGGCATGTCACTTACCGGTCGAGTTGGAATACAAAGCGGCATGGGCTGTCAAGCGGCTTAACTTCGACATCCTTAGTGCGTCCGAGAGGAGATCCATGCAGCTGCATGAGTTGGAAGAGATTAGGCATCTCGCCTATGACAATTCCCGAATCTACAAGGAACGGACCAAAGCTTACCACGACAAGAAGATTATCCCTCGAAACTTTGCTCCTAACGATCAAGTCTTATTGTTTAACTCTCGTTTTAAGTTATTTCCAGGAAAGCTAAAGTCGAGATGGAGTGGTCCGTTCACTATAAAAGAAGTGAAACCACACGGAGCCATAGTGTTGTGGAACACTAAAGGAGGTGATTTTGTTGTCAATGGTCAACGTCTCAAGCCATATCTTGCGGATACATACGTGGGAGAAGTCGAATCAGTCACTTTCAGTGACCCTCCTCGAGCCTAAAAGATTTCCAAAGTCGAGCTAACGACTTAAAACAAGCGCTTGGTGGGAGGCAACCCACCGGTAAGGATTTTTGTATAAATTTTGAATTTTAATTCCTTTTATTACTGACATTTCACTTGTGTTTTCAGTAACTGCGTTCTGCGAAAAAGTGCAAAGTTGCACCGAGCACCTGCTCGGAAAGAAGCGAGCACCTGCTCGGGACCAACAATCAGCTTTTCCGTTTTTCCCAGAACACAAAAAAAAAAAAAAAAAAAAAAAAAATATAAAAGAAAAAGAAAACAGAAAAAGATTTGATTTATTCCTTATTTCCTTTTTATTTTTCCTTTTATTCTCCTCTTTATTTCCTTTTCAATTTTTTGCCAAAAACCCTAACCACTCATCCTTCTTCCTTTTTGCAGATAAAGCCAAACTTTTTGGTCTCCCCCTCTTCCCCAAAACTGCCAAGCCTCTCCCATCTCCCTTGAAAACCGCCACTCAACATTACTCCGCTCCATTAAAGTCCCATCTCTACCACTCCTCATAAACCACGCATCTCATTACTCCCTCTCTCACCAAATCCCTAAAGCTCCCAAACTCTCAACTGCTCTCTCTCTCTCTCTCTCGCCGCCGCTCAAACTCTCTAAATCCCGAGCACCTGCTCACTCGGCAAAAACCACCACCACCGCCACACTTCACCTCTTCTTTTCCCAGACCAAACTTCACCCATAACCACCCCGATTTCACGCCGGAAAACCAAATCTCCACGCCTCTCTCCTCATGGCTCCAAAGACAAAGTTCTCCAACAAAGAAAAGGGCAAAGGCAAAGCCGGTACTTCCGCATCCGCTTGTCCTCTCACCCTTCCTTGGCCTAGGCCGGAAGGTGAGCCCTTTGACATTGACCGAGCCAACCTCCCACACTCGTCACCGGACTCATGGGACGAGATAAACGCCTACTACTACAATCAACTCCTCCAAGTCCATCTAGAACCGACTCGGTTCATGTGTGACGATACATTGATTGCGCTTGGTCTTCAAGATCAAGTAAGGAGCATACTTTACAATGCTCGTTGCATGGCCTTCGCCTTGGAGGAAGATGTGTTTTACCCGGACCTCACTAGGCAATGCCTAGCAACCGCGACTCTCTCCTATGCTAATCCGGACAGCCCTTGTTTTGAGGATGCTACCTTCTCTTTCTTTGCTGGAGGAAAGAGGTATACTTTGACCATGTTTGATTTTTGTGTAGCATACGGTTTCGACGAGACGGACACAAGGCTGTCGGGTCCAAAGAGGTTTCAAGAGGCCAAGAGTTTTTGGAGTTTGATTGCTTCGGGAGATTACTCATCCAATTCCGCGAGCCAAAACCGCCTACGCCATCCCGCTCTACGCATCGTGGCAAGGATCTTGAGCAACATGCTCTTCGGAAGAGCCGTAGGTAACAAGGTTCATCAAGATGAGTTATTGTTGTTATTGCTTGGTTGTGGTCCCATTGTAGGTGAAGGAGACTCGGCACAATATGAGAAATATCGGTCAAACTTGGGCATACGTTTTGCGGAAATGATTTGCGCGGTCAAAGATAACACAACCGCGACAAACAAGGGACCAAGAACGGAGCATATCGGAAGCTTGCTCACCTCCCTATTCCGCCACTTAAGAGTGGATCTCTCGGAATCTTCCTACGTCCCGGAGATGAGGCGCATCAATATGGAGCACCTGCTCCTTTCAAAGATCATCATCAAGCCACAAACTTACCAATTCCTCAACGGAAACGGTGAGTCGAGCTACATCGAGCTGCCTAACTTGGCACTTACACGGCTGTCCACACTTGATGATCTTGCCTTTGATCCTCCTCCGCATTACTTGGTCCCAAACCCAAGCCGTAGCTCCTCCGCTTCCCGTCCAAGCGCTTCACGCCGGAGCACATCAAGGCAACCACGCTTTGACACCGAGGATGCTGGTCCTTCGGTTCCGCGCCTTGCTATCACGTACCACGACACTCCTTCTCAAGGTGAGTTTGATCTTCCCCCTATTGATGATAATGCTAATGATGTTGAGTATAGGAGGTGGATGATCCAATCCACTAGGAAGAACAACAGCCTACTGCAGAGGCTCATGCAGGCGATGTCCAGAGGCTGCTGCCATGCTCCGGATGTGCAAACTCCGCGAGCACCTGCTCAGCGTGAACGAGCACCTGCTCGCACGCATTCGAGCACCTGCTCGGACCAGCCAGCAAGGAGAAGGAGGAAGAGGTCTGATCATGTCTCCGACGATGCTACATCCGGGTGATATCCACTTTCACCCTACTATTTCCATTGTTTATATCACATTTGTTTCTATTTTGTTTTTATTTTGTTTTTTATTTGAACGTGTTTTTAGTCTACTCTTTCGGTACTTTTCTTTCACCGAGACGGTGAAAGTTAAGTCCGGGGGAGTGGATTAACGTTTTAATTGTTTTTGTTTAAAAAAAAAAAAAAAAAAAAAAAATGCATATAGTTTCTCATGGCATAAACATTTTTATTATCTTTTTCATGCTAGGATCGAGTCTAGAGCATTTTAGGATTGCATTTGCATAGGGAGCAGTGATGAAATTTCCTTGTAAAGATTCATTTTAGGATTCCATGATATGCCCTCATTAGAACTTTTTCGATGCATTAACAATCATGAATTAGAGGCTCATCCATACTTGAATCTTATTTCTTTGAAAATCCCAACTCAATTGAAACTTGCATGATCTAGATTCAACTCTGTCAACTTGAACTTAAACTTGATTATTTCTTCTCACTTTTGGACTTTGAATCATAACTATGGATAAACACCTTACATTCAAATCATGTTTGCCTAATTTTTACCACTCTTATCTTGATTTGAATGGCTATCCCGATCTAAGTTCATCTTTTAGATGAGGATAGTACCACACCTTTTTAACCCAACCATTTCGTTCAAACCCTTGCATATGTTCTCCGAGTGAGGCCTTTTTCTTTGTGTTGCATTGGTAAAATCTTGCAAGCATTAGAGACGACAAGGCAAAGTTTCCATTAGGCTAGTTTCTTGAGTTTAAGACTAGTCTTAGGTGGGGTATGAAACCGATTTGGTTAAGCGTTTACTTGATTATCTTTGGGTTTGTGGTTAAGTGTGAAAAGAAAGAAAGAAGAAAGGACGAGTTCTAGGGAATAAGTTTGAAAAGAAAAGTATATAGCTCTAAGTGTTTAAAAGAAAAATGATGGCTTAGCATTCTCTTAGAATAAATCAAAAGAAGAAAAATATGTTAGAGAATGCTAGGATAGAAAGAGCTAAAGTTAAGAGAAGAAATTCCCTAGGATTCGGAAAATTTAAAGAAGAAAAGAGGAAGTTTGAGAGGTTTAGCCGAAAATGGCTAGTGTTTAAACGAATGGGTAGTGAGAAAAGAGAGATGAAAGATTGCAACAATGGGATTTGGGTAGAACTTTGGATTCTTAGCCTTGTATGCATCAATTGTCTCTTTTCTTTCTTGCTTTTGCTAAATGTAACACTTGCATTTGAGAGTTAGCCACCAAAAAGAATTCGGACAGCCTCTTTACATCACTAAAAAGCCTTCTCCTACCTAGCCAAATGGCATTGATTCAATTTCCAATTGTGAGACCGCACCAAACGCATTAATGAATGTTAAAGAGTTGAGTTTGGTTGATTGCACGCTTTCTTTTGAGTCTAAGGATTTGGAGTAATTATTTTGATAAGAGATGAGTATGGCGAAAGCTTCTTGAGTAAGATTTGTTATGCATCGCATTAGTTCTCTTTAGGATATGTTGTTGAATCTTTCGATGTTTCTTTTGCATTTGAGCTCCCACCTTCAAACACTTCTCCGGATCCCTCTCTTCTTGTTTGCTTGCGGACAAGCAAAAGGCAAGTCCGGGGGAGTTGATATGTTAGGATTTTAGCCTAATTTACCCATGGTTTTGTGTTGCTTTTCTTGTCTTTTTGTTTCCTTTTGATGTCTTTTCAGGTTCTAAAATGCTTTGGAGCACCATTTGGAGCTGCTGGAGCTCTATGAAGAAAAGGAGAATAATTGGAGCAAAAAGGAGACTTTTCACTCTCCCGAGCACCTGCTCGGTACATGCGAGCACCTGCTCGCAGGGAAGCACCAGACCTAAACCTAAAAGCTGTGGCCGCCGAATCCAAATTGCTGGCCCTGGTGTCGATCGACACACACCATGGGTGTCGATCGACACCATTACCGAAATTCTCCTTTTCGGTTTGGGATGTTACATATATACTCTCTATTTTTAATTTAACTTTTTATAATTAATTTGAATTACTACCTATTTTCTTTTTTCCTAATTAGTTTAAACTTCAAGAACTTTTCCTTTTTTTCTATTAGTTATTAACTATTAGAAATTTTATTTTTTCTATTATTTTATACTATTAGAAGTTTCCCATTTTTAATTTTAATTTGTTTAATTAAATTCAAGTTTTAACACATGTCATCATCCGATCAATTTTAGACACAATGTCGCGATCTCGTGAATTACAATTTCGCTTATGTGTCGCGCTCTGGTCGAGCGGACTCTCTTTTATATAATAAGATCCCTTAAAATCACAAAATCATATGAAAATCAAATTGGAAAATTGGAAAATTTATAAAATTATAATTTTCTAAAAATCCCTAAGTTAGTAAATTCCTACAATTATCAAAATACCTAAATCTCTTAATCTCTTTATCCTTAAATTCCCCAAAATAACAAAATTAAAAAATTAATCTACAAACCTAATTTCTTAACATTCTAAAATCCTCATCAACCCTAAAATTCTAAATTTCTAAAATCCTCAAGAAAAAATTCGGAAAAATTCTATGAAATTATGTAAAACTCACATAATGTTTGATTTGGTGAAAGATTGTGAGGAATCACGACGGAGGAGAAGTTTTGGCAAGGATTCGGCGGTGAAAGGGCGGAGAAAAGGCTCGGAATCGGCGGAGAAACAGAGGAGAAGTTTTGGAGAAATTTTTTTTTTCAGATCTGTCTACGGGGAAGACGAAGACTGTGGATTTAATAGACTGGCCGACGGCATTCAGACGGAAAACCGACGGACTCCTAAACTTCCGGCGGGATTCCCGCTTTGACGATGATCACGAAGTAGTTTGGCGGCAAGTAAAATTTGGTTTTCCGTCGGAACTCCTACGGCATTTAAGACGGATTTCCGACGGAAATTAATTTAAAAGATTAAATTGTGAATTTTTTTAATAGTTTTCCGCCGAAATTAATAGTTTGTATCCGAAATTTTAAGAGTTTGAGATTTCGGGATTTATGGAAAATGGAATTTATAAGAATTTGGGATTTTAAGATTTTGTGATTTATTTATTTCCAAATTTCGGATTTAGGGATATATATATAAGGATATTGGGAATTAGGGGTTTTTGGAATATACAAATTAAAGGAATTTAGTTGTCGGACATTTTGTTGTGTAGGGACATATGGATTGATTAAAATTTAAGATTTGTGTAATAAAAGAATTTTTTCAATTTGGGAATATGTGGTTTTCTGATTTATTGACTTTGTGATTTCCGACGAATTTCCCGGTTTGACGATGATCACGAAGTTGTTAGGTTTTTTTGAAACTTAGTATAAGGTTATAACCAATTACTATTTTTCAAATTGATGATGTTATTTTTCTAACATCGTCATATATTTTATATAAATCTTATAATTATTTTCCAAAAACCTTATAATCAACTTTAAAACCTTATCATATACTTTTAAATTAAAAAATATCAAAATCCGTCAGAAATCCTTTCAGACGGATTTCCGACGGAATTCTTTTTTTATTAATTTATTTTGTACCGAGACAAGAAAATTATTATAAAAAATAAAATCCGTTGGAATTCCGTCTGAAAGTTAAGACGGATTTCCGACGGATTTTGATTTTTTATTATTCTTATTAGTACCGACAAAATAAAATTATTAAAAAGCATAATCCGTCGTATTTTTTATGTTTTTTATTAATTTTCTTTTCTCGATACAAATTAAATTAATAAAAAATCTTATTCTGTCGGAAATCCGTATTAACTTCAGACGGATTTCCGTCGAATTTTGTTTGTTTTTTATTTTATTTTGTATTGAAAAATCCGTAACTTGTATGCCCCTCCCGACTCCCAGATGGTTTATCATGTAGTCGACGGTACAGTACGAACTATTTATATATGTTAGTTTCTTATTTATGTAATGATTTGCGTATCAATTTATGTAAAAAAATATTTTGAAACGTATTACACATATATAACACCAATATTTCACAATCCTTAATAGGAAATATAACACATCACAACATTATACGATCGTACAATAGATACTAGGTCATTATTTAACATAAAAGCAACATCAAACTGTTATCATTAAATTATTCTTAATCATGGACGAGTTGGATGTTTAGTCTTCATCATAGTCTGGAACTGTTTCATATTCGTACCCAGTAGTTGTTCCATCTTCCTCCTCGTTGGTAGATCCTTCCATTTGTTGGTATTCAGGAATCATCGAATTAGGACCGATTATCTGTTTCAAAAATGAATTTAGTTAAGCATTTCCATAAATATTTATAAACGTATATATGGTGTATCTACCTTAACAATGTTCCGCTCTGTGATGTTCAGGTACTTTGGGTTCCTATCAAAACGACAAACAGTAACATTCTTCAGGATGACCACCGCACCTACACCAGTGGTGAGTCTGTACTCGTCCTTCTTGAAGATGTTATGGTGCATGGTTCCCTCGATTTTTCCTGATGGATCTTTTAAGGTTACTAGCAGATCTCCCTGGTCATTGGGGGTTAAACTAGAGATCATAGCCACAATCTGATAATGAAATAGAATATACTTGTCAGTTAAATTGTATGTCTAAATGTTAATAAAATAGGTCGCAAAACGTAAACCTTGTTGACTTTCAAAAATTGTGAATGCGGGGATTGAATTTCTGCAACCTGGGTCCAGAATGGTGTGCTCTTTTTTTTATAAGTACCTACATGTATGAATGATAGATTTAGTATTTGTAAGCTAGCTACAATCATTATTGTAAAAGTAAAACCGTTAATTATATATATATACCTTCACGGATTATGTAATCCATAGTAGAAGTCCACCGAGGACTACTAAAATCCTGGTCGGCCTGTGGTGCCTCGTTAATGGCCTCGCGAATAAAACCTTGTGTTGGGCGTGGCTGAGAACTTTCACCTCGCATCACCTTTGCATCATGAAACCTCTTTCGAAACAGCCCTCGCCGTACAACTTGGCTAGGTCCCGGTATTACGGGAGTTTGGTTCTGGAATTGTTGAGTTGGATGGAGGGAAATTGTCGGTTCAGCATCAGTAACATTTAAGTTATCGTAAGGAGGGCTTGAAGGAACAAGAGTTGTGGTTGGAGGGTTTTGACCGGGGGCTCGATTTTGCATATAGTAATTCCACAGATCTATGTTTGCCATTTTTCTTTGTTATGAATTTGTGTTGAAATTTTGTTATGAAGGTATGCCAAAATGTGCAAACTTATGTAGAACGAATATCCGTCGGATTTCTGTCGGAATACCGTCAAAACAGTCCGACATAACACCCCACCAATCACTTCGGCCACTGGAGACGATTTATTAACCACTCAAACTTTGCCGACATCGGGAACCGTCTGCAATCCGTCGGAATTCCGTTACATAATTCTGACGACTTTGATCCGTCGGTACAGCTAACCAATCAATCTTTGCCGAAATCAGAAACCATCCGCAATCCGTCGGAAATCCGTAACATAATTCTGACGTCATAGCTACGTCGGAAATCCATCGGTACATCTGACCAATACAACTTTGCCGACATCGTGTAGTATGAATTCCGTCTGTAATACGGACGGAATATGGACGGAATACCGACGGTGTATACATATAACTACTACTATAAATACACCTGATGGAGTGTATATCTTCTACACCGCTCAATAACAAAAAAATATGTCTTCTAGCTCTCCTAATGAAGATGCAAAACCAACATCCGAGGCTTTTTTTATGTTCCAAAATACTCGTGGGAAACCGAATCTCATTGCGACGAATTCACTCAAGAGATTCCCACTTACTCGTGGGAATTTGATACGTGCTCACCAATCCATATAGAAGATTCCACATCAACAATAGTGCCTGACAGCCAGTGCTCGCCAAACATCCACCACGCCAAGGCAATCGACGCCGAACAACCATGTCAATTGATGGAAAAGTCATGTATTGACGGTGCAAGTACTTCAAACATATGTAAGGATGAGTACAATGGTTATGAATTTGCCCAAAGCCCAGAAAAGCCAAACTTAAATTTAGATGTTGATGCAATCAAAAGTGAATTGTGCGACGGATTTATAGATTCTCCACCAAAGGATCATTACTATGATTTCGAATTCGCCCAAAGCCCAGACAACCCAAACATAAATCTAGATGTTGATGCAATCAAAAGCAAATTGTGCGACGGATTTGTAGATTCTCCACAAAAGAAGAAAAAGGGAAAGAACATCACTAAATGGTTCTAACAAATGGTAAGTTCGGAGTGGAAACGGACATATGATTGTAAAATGAGGAGTGTATTATGTACTTGTACCATAACCGTTGTGTGTTAAATATTTGCAAGTCTCTAATGTACCTGTTTACGATTGTGTTTTAAATTTTATTTTTCATTACATGTAATGTTCTATTGGAGTTGCAATACCAATATTTATCGTGAATTAGACATCGAACATGGCTATATATACTATTGAATAATATGATATACAATATTTGTACACAGATGAAATGATTAAGCTTCCTTTATTTGATTTTTATTTGTCTGTTCAGCGGGTTCGGGTTCGGTAATCGGGTTCGGTAGGGGTGGGCATTTTAACCGAACCCGATTACCGAACCCGAACCCGAACCAAAATACCCGAACCGAACCGAACCCGAATATATATAATACCCGATCGGGTTCTAGACCTCTTTACCGAAATACCCGAAAATTTTTTCCACCCGACCCGAACCCGATCGGGTACCCGAACGCCCAGGCCTAGGTTGGTCCAAAGATGCTCTAATAGCTGGGCAGCCTATCTTGACCCAATTTAAGGCCCATAACTTTCGCTGCATAACTTACGTTTTGATTCGTGGAAATTACCTACAGTCCCAATTTGAAGTTGTGCAAGTTTATGAGTAAAACTTGAAATTTAACAAAATCTTCATTTAAATTTCTAATAAGGTAAGATATTTATCATTATTCATATTTACGGACCTAATACTTAAGTAGCTATAAATTAACAACTTGCCTTGTCTTGCTCTTATATACCTCCAAAAGAATTACTTTAACGACGGTAACGGAGCTGGTTTACACAGTCGTCAATCCTTCATTGGTTATTGGGTTGTGCCTTCATATGTTTATTTTTAAGTTTTTGTTTTTTTATTACGGTGCTATTTTGGGTTTCGAAAAAAAAAAAAACATATTTCGGGTATACCCGAAATACCCGAACCCGAACCGAACCGAACCGGAATATATATAATACCCGATCGGGTTCTAGACCTCTTTACCGAAATACCCGAAAAAATTTTCCACCCGACCCGAACGCCCAGGCCTAGGTACACCCAAATGTGAGAGAATAATACGAAAAAACAAACATTTATTCACAAATTATTATTCTGATTCTCCGGAGGAATCATCACTAGGGATGGAGTCTGAATCGTCGTCAAATTCCCCACGTGTTTCCTCTTTGTCAGAATGCACTATATCATCCCTGACATGTGTGACATCAACGACAAGGTCAATGTTATCCATCTCCTCAACAGGTGACATTGGTACACTTTTCGATGGTTGTAGAGCATCTTGTTCTGCAACTCCATAGATTTTTCCTCTCGGGTTTATTGGAGTTATTGTGATCCACGGATCTGTACGGTAGGTAACTCGAGGATATGGAATGTAGCAAACCTATAAATAATTAGTGGATATTGTTAATATACATGAACAAGGAACCTTAACTATGAGAACATAGGTAAACATATTAGTGTATTGATACCTGGTCTGCTTGAGACGCAAGGATAAATGGATCGTAATACGGTAGTTTCCGGCTTGAATTTATCGAAATAACACCAAGAGGGTCAACTCGAACCCCTCGACCATCGGTTGGGTCATACCAATCGCACATAAAAACAATGCACCTCAAGTCCAACATTCCTGGATTGTGGATTTCCAAGATTTCTTTTAAAATCCCATAGTACATGGTATCACCGGATTGCGCCGAAATACCATAATCCGCAGTTGACTTTTGACGTCCTTCCTCACAGATCTTGAACGCATATCCCCTACTGCAAAACCGGGGATATGAAGTCGCGGTGCTGCGTAAACCATGAACAAACTCCATTAACCATGTCGGGACTGATTGATCACCACTTTCTATACGTTCGGAAACCTAAAAATGATATAAGTAAGATATAAGTAACAAATGAACGTGACAACATGGAAAAGTATGCGTAAGTAATTATATTAAACTTACATAACATTTCAACCACCCCTCAAATTCTTCGTCTTTCAAGACAGCAAGTTCGGCATTTGTCTTATCATAATGGTAAGCACGTGCGAAAGACATGTAGATCCTATAACATAACAGTCGTTTGTAGATGAAGGAAAATAATTCCATAAATTTAGTATAATAACTGATATATATACCTTTTGTACTCCACAATTTCGTCACAGTTTCTGAGGATATACGTATGCAAATGTCTGACCTCTTGTTTCTGAGGATATACTTGCTCGACCAACTTGGGCAAACAACTCTGGAACAACCACGGCATAGACTGCTTTCTCACCTCTATCATCATGTCGGGGAGGCCGTCTCGCCTTAGTAGGAACTCCCGGTGGAAAGTAATATTCGGCAAAGTTTGAGACTTCCTCGTTTAGGCTTTGTGCGACAATTGATCCCTCAACCCTGGTCAAATTTTTAACCTTTTTTCAGGTGGAACATGTAACGCTCGAACGGATACATCCATCGGTATTGAACAGGGCCTCTTAAGGCTGCTTCTCGTGGGAGGTGAATAGGAAGATGTTCCATAACGTCAAAAATGATGGTGGAAATATCTTCTCAAGATTAAAAAGGAGAACCAGGATATTTGCCTCCAAGTTACGTATCATGTGGGAGGAAAGCGTTCTTGAACATAAATCTCAGAAGAATGCACCAACTCCTACAAACGATAATTAAATAAGTTAGTACATATATAGTAATATTATGGTTGTAAGAAACTAACACAACAAGAAAACAGCCGCAAATCCGACAGAAATTCCGACGGAAGTAATTCCGTCGGAAATTTTCCGACGGTAATCCGACCGCTTTCCGACGGAATGGAAATTTTTCAATTCCGTCGGAAATCTGTAGGAATTATTTCCGACGGACCACAGACCGTCGGAAATCGGTCGGATTATTGGACCGTGTAACTAGCCGTTGCCGACGCCGGAGGAGATTCCGGTCAGTTGTCGGAAATCCGTCGGAAAATATTAATTTTCGACAGATTTCCGACAGACTCCCAACTAGTCTGTCGGAAATCTGTAGGAAAAAATAGCCGTTATATAGCCGGTATTATATCCGTTGTTTTTCCGACGCTTTTCCGACAGATTTTCGACAGTCAGCGTATTTATATATATGATTCCACACATCTTCATTCACTCACAAAACAACAACAACTTCCAACCAAATATTTGTTAGAAAAAAATCGTTAAGAGAGTTAGATGTCATCTTCTAGATATTATAGATCGTGGATGGATGAAGAGATGTATGATCCGGAGTCGAATACATTAAATCCAAGTTATGCACGAGGTATATGCGAGTTCATGGCGGTTGTCGGGAATCGAAAGGTGATAAAATGTCCATGTTTAAATTGTTGCAATTCTCGTAATGTTAATGTAGAACAAGTTTGGTATCACTTGTATACCGTTGGTTTTATGCCGGGATACAAAATTTGGTTTTTTCATGGAGAAACTAATAATGATGGTGCTAGTAGTAGCAGTGCACCATATGTTGCGGATAGCTTAGGCGAACATAGAATGGATAACTTAGGTGAACATAGAACGGATAGCTTAGGCGAACATTGAACGGAAGTAGATTTTGGTGTAGGTACCGCTGAGATGGTTCATGATGCGTTTAGAGAGAATTTGCCATCGATCGTAATAAGGGAGGATAGACTAGAAGAACCAAATGAAGAAGCTAGAAGATTTTTTGATATGTTAGACGCAGGGAAGCAACCATTATATGATGGGTGTAGAGACGGACATTCCCCTTTATCAACTGCTAGTAGACTGATGACCCTTAAGACAGACTTCAATTTGGCGGAAGAGTGTGTTGATGCGATAGCAGATTTTGTGAAAGATATTTTGCCTGAAGATAATCAGGCACCTGCATCATACTATGAGATACATAAACTTGTAGCTGGTCTTGGTATGCCGTATAAGGTGATAGATATATGCATCGACAACTGTATGCTATATTGGAGAGAAGACGAAGACCGGATAAGATGTAAATTTTGTCGTAAACCGCGGTATCAGGAAACTGGTGGGAGAGTTCCAATTTCATATAAACGTATGTGGTACTTACCATTGACAGCGAGGTTAAAGAGGTTATATCAATCTGTGCGAACGGCAGAACAAATGAGATGGCATGCAGAGCATCGTCAAGATGGAGAGATTACATATCCTTCAGATGCAAAAGCGTGGAAACATTTTCAAATGTTGTATCTGGATTTTGCATACGAGTCAAGAAATGTGTTCCTCGGGTTAAGTACGGATGGTTTCAATCCATTTGGGAAGCATGGAAGGCAGTATTCTTTGTGGCCCGTAATCGTAACACCGTATAATTTGCCCCCTGGTATGTGCATGCGTCGAGAGTTTTTATTCCTCTCCGTTCTTATTCCCGGCCCTGAGCATCCGAAGAGATCACTTGATGTATTCCTCCAGCCATTGATTTATGAGTTACAAATGCTATGGAGTCACGGTGTCGAAGCATTTGATGTTTCACGGAAGCAGAATTTTCTGATGCGTGCTGTCCTTATGTGGACTATTAGCGATTTCCCAGCATATGGTATGCTATCTGGATGGACTACTCATGGAACATTATCGTGCCCGTTTTGCCAAGACAACACTGACGCTTTCCAATTGAGGAATGGAAGAAAGCCATGTTGGTTTGATTGCCATAGAAGGTTTCTACCGGACGGCCATCCCTATCGTCGGTCTAAAAGATTATTTAAGAAAAATAAACAAGTGTTTGATGCTCCAATTGATGAGATAGACGGTCGTACTATATTGGAGCAGTTGAGAGATTTTGGTGCTGAGAGGACTCCTGATTGTGGGGGTAATGGGCATGAACCGCTTTGTGGTGTAGGAGGAGCTCACAACTGGCACAAGAAGAGTATATTTTGGGATTTGCCGTATTGGAAGGATCATTTATTAAGGCACAACCTCGATGTGATGCATATTGAAAAGAACTTCTTTGACAACATCATGAATACGGTATTAAACATCCCGGGAAAGACAAAAGACAATGTGAAGTCTAGGATGGATGTTTCAAAGATTTGCTACCGTGCTTATCTTGATCGTATTCCCGATGGTACATATCCTTTTCCTCCGTACCGATTGCAAATACAAAAGATAAGAGAATTTTTCCGGTGGATTGAACACGAAGTTAAATTCACTGATGGATATGCAGCTAATCTGGGTAACTGCGTAGACTCGCGATACCTAAAGTTTTTGGGACTGAAGAGTCATGATTGTCATGTACTGATGCAGAGGCTTCTTCCATTTGCTTTTACCCATCTCCTTCCTCAAACTGTCCACGAAGCTATTGCAGCAGTTGGTGCTTTCTTTAGGGATTTATGCACGAGGACACTTACAGTTGAGGGGATCCGCAATTTAGATGCCAATATACCAGTGATCCTTTGCAATCTTGAGAAGATCTTTCCGCCGTCTTTTTTTGATGTTATGGAACATCTTCCCCTACACCTCCCCCGCGAAGCCGAACTAGGTGGTCCCGTTCAATTTTGTTGGATGTATCCTTTTGAGCGGTACATGTTCCATCTAAAGAAGAAGGTCAAAAATTTGGCTCGAGTTGAAGGTTCTATTGTCGCACAGAGTATCAATGAAGAATCATCACAGTTTGCGGAATATTACTTTCCGCGGGAAGTTAGTACGAAGAGTAGACGTCCTGCTCGTTATGATGATAAAGGTGAGAGAGTCACGTATGCCGCGATTGTCCCTGAGATGTTTTCGCAAGTTGGCCGAGTGATTGGGAGAGGGAAGAGACGCTTCCTATCACAAGCAGAGTGGAGTCACTTACATATGTATATCCTAACGAATTGTGAGGAGATGGCGGAGTACGAAAGGTAAAAACAGAACTTATTTAAATACATCTTGTTTTTAATACCTAAGTAATATATAGGTTTCATATGTTATATATTTTTTGTTTGCTTTCAGGATTTACATTGCATCAATACGTCGCTATTATCCAGAAATGACAGAAGACGAACTTGGAGAATCTAAGGAAAACGAGTTTCCAAATTGGCTACAATATTACGTAAGTTTTAAAAAAACGCTTACATTTCTTAAAATTACTAAATTAATTATTACTTAATTAAATATTTGTTTATTAATTTGTCTAAATTATTATCTCAGGTTTCTGAAGGAATGAAGAATGGAGAAAGGTTTCCGACATGGTTACAAGAGATAGTTTCAGGCCCAAGCTTTGAAGCAACTTCATACGCTCGGTATTGCACTAGGGGATTTGCATTTAGGATTCATGAAGAAAGGCCGAGGGCAACTGCAGAGTACGGTATTTCAGCTACAAGTGGTGATGTAGTCTACTACGGGATTCTAAAAGAAATATTGCAAGTGCGCTATCCAGGAATGTTGGGCATGAGGTGCATTGTTTTCTTGTGTGAGTGGTATGATCCGTCATATTCAGAAGGTGTCCAGGTGAGCCAATTTGGCGTCACTTCAGTAAATTCTTCTAGGAGACTGCAAAAGTATGACCCATTCATCCTAGCATCACAGGCAGACCAGGTTTGATTTTAAAATTTTATAATACGTGCCTTATAGATAAATAATGATATTTTAATTGCCTAAACTAAATATGTTTGTTTTAGGTATGCTACATTTCTTATCCTAGGGTGACACATCGAGGAGATCCTTGGATTACAGTGACTCCGATTAATCCAAGAGGGAGACTATATGGAGTTGCTGAGCAAGATGCTATGCAACCAACTAGAATTACTCCGATGGCTCCAGTTGATCATTCTTCAGCGGTGGACCTTTTTGTTGATTTCACTGAATTTGGTGATAATATCGTACATTCAGAATCATAAGAAGAAGTTGGAGAATTTGATGAAGACGAAGACACAATTCCTTCGGAAGGATCTGATGAAGAAGAAGAAGTTGGAGAATTTGATGACGAAGAAGTTGGATAATTTATATATATATATATATATATATATATATATTTTAAATGATATATATATATATATATAATTTCGACTTATCTGTATATTTATTTATATATATATATTTAATATAAAATGATTTATATATATATATATTTTTTAAAAATGATATATCTGTCAGAAAATCTGTCGGAAACATATATATTTCCGACAGATTTCCGACAGTTAATCATTTTTATATAAATAAGCTTTTTTATTTTATCCGTCGGAAATCTGTCGGAAATATATATATATGTTTCCGACAGATTTCCGACAGATATATCATTTTTTAAAAATATATATATATATATTTCCGACAGATTTCCGACAGATTTGGGGTTTTAAGCTTGTTTATGATCCGTTTTCGTAGTTACAAGTTAATAGTATGGTTGAAGCAATATTTGGAAGATAAAATACTTGATAATGGTCATTGTTACTTTCAAATTCTAAACATTTAGTATTTTCCGTAAACATCTACTGTTTTGTATATGTAACTGTATGAAAGGCTTTTGGTTGAAACATGACAAAATCGAAAAACATGTTCAGTATAACATCGAGAATGTTATTTACTCAATTATCTTTCACTTTAGTTGTCAGAATTGTATGCCGAGACTTTGTCTTCTCAAAATTAAGGAATTTGGCCTCAAAACCCTAAATCTGTCGGAAATCAGTCGGAAATATATATATTTCCGACAGATTTCCGACAGATATGTCATTTTTATATAAATAAACTTTTTTTTTATTTTATCCGTCGGAAATCTGTCGGAAATATATATATATATATATATTTCCGACAGATTTCCGACGCAATATTCATATCATTCTAACCTTAAAAGACGACACGTGTTACCCTTACATCTGTCGGAAATCAGTCGGAAATATATATATTTTTCCGACTGATTTCCGACAGATTTAGGGCTTTGAGGCCAAATTCCTGAATTTTGAGAAGACAAACTCTCGGCATACAATTCTGACAACTAAAGTGAAAGATAATTGAGTAAATAACATTCTCGATGTTATACCGAACATGTTTTGCGATTTTGTCATGTTTCAACCAAAAGCGTTTCATACAGTTACATATACAAAACAATAGATGTTTACGGAAAATACTAAATGTTTAGAATTTGAAAGTAACAATGCCCATTATCAAGTATTTTATCTTCCAAATATTCTTCCAACCATGCTATTAACTTGTAACTACGAAAACGGATAATAAACAAGCTTAAAACCCCAAATCTGTCGGAAATCTGTCGGAAAAATATTCATTTTTCCGACAGATTTCCGACGGAATTGGAAATTTCCAAAAAAAACATTTCTTAAATTTAATAAACATTTCTTAAATTTCTTCAATTCCTTAACCTAAAAACAACAAAAAAACATTTCTTAAATTTAATCAATTCCTTAACCCTAAAACAACAAAAAAACATTTTTTAAATTTCTCATACCCTAAAACCACATATCTGTCGGAAAAATGTATAAATTTCCGACAGATTTCCGACGGATTTGCCAATTTTTACCCGCGAAATGAAAAATAAACACCGCGAAATCAGTCGGTCCAATTACACGCGGTCATTAAATTTTTTTGGATTTCCGACGGAATTCCGACAGATTTAAAGCTGTCGGAATTCTGGGAATAAAACACCTTCTTCTTCCCCGACGAACACTTCCTCTTCTCTCAAAAACTCTCAAATGGCCTCCTCGCCGGAAATCACTTCCGATCTGTCGATTCACGCCGGAAAACCGCCGACTCACGCCGGAAATCGCCCACGCCCTAATCTCCCACGAGCCTCCTCCTTCTCTCGTTGTCTTCGCCGGAAATCGCCCACGACCGTCCTCCTCCTCGCCGGAATTCGCCTCTTTTTCGCCGGATTACGTACAAATAGCGGAAATTCCATCCCATTTGTAAGTATCCTCAAATTTCTTGTTGATTTTGGTTAGATTTAATATAAATTAGTTTGTGAATTTAGGGTTTGTGAATTTAGGATTAGGGTTAGATTTAGGGTTTGGGAAGTTATATTATGAAATTTGGAAATTGTTACTAATTTTATGAAATTGTTACTAAATTGTTAGTATTTTTACTAATTTTTACTAAATTGTTAGGGTTTTTAAATTGTTAGGGTTTTTAAATTGTTATGAAATTGTTAGGGTTTTTAAATTTTTACTAAATTGTTAGAATTTTAATTTTTTAGAATTTTAAATTATGTAACAATTACTTAAGAATTTTAGAATATCGAAATAATTGTAAATTTAAAGATAATGACTTAATTTTTAAATTTATATCTATATTTTAAAGAATTTTAAACAATTAGATTTAGGAAAGTTTTTAAAAGGTTTATAAGATTGTTTACAAAACCTTATAAAAATATTTAAAAACCTTATAAAACTATTTAAAAACCTTATAAAACTTTACAAAAACCTTATAACACTATTTAAAAACATTATAAAACTTTAAATTTTAAATTTTAGAATTTTGCAAATTTAAATTTTAAATTCCACCACAGAATTTTAAATTTTACAATTTTGGAAATTTAAATTTTAGAATTTTGGAAATTTAAAGCAATGTTTTTTTAAACCAGTATATTTTTATAATTATAGATTTTTTATATATTTAAAATATATTATCATATAAATCTAAGGATTACGGTGGTTTCGTCACTGCATCTGGCAGCGGCCAACATCGTCGTCGTTGTGTGAGTAGAGCTCATTCGACTTCGACGTCTACACCTACACCGTCGTCTATACCTGTAGAGACGCCGGTGACACCAGCAGCCACCACAGCACAGTCGCAGATTAGCGTCGAGGACTTCATGGGTCTTCTTGGACGAGAGAGGTTGACTAGACTCCATCCAGACCAGCTTGGTAGAGACAGATGGTAAGTTTTTTGTTTCATTTCTGTTTTTTTTTAACAAATTTAATTTAATTGCGACTAATGTTACATTTTTCCCGTAGGTTTGGTGATTCTCGCAGCGGGATTTCGAAGTCCCTCAACAAGATGGAAAACTCTATGCTCAGCCGTCCTTATGCGACGTACACCGCCATGCCACTAGAGGATCAAGATATGTGGTTTCGCCAATTTGCGGTAAGTCATCTTTTTCACAATTTTTACTTTCATTTAAATTATTATTATTTATATTTAATTTTTGTATTTGCAGCAAGAATTTAGGTGGGACCCACACATGACCGCTCTGGTTAGGAGAGAATTCGACTCTTATGCAGCACTGCACTACTCGAAGAAGGTGTTCGAGTGGAAGGATAAGTGGCTACACGGTCAGGTGCCAAAGGAGATGGTGGAAAAGGCGGAGTTGTGGAACGGGTTCATCGCCTATTAGCAACTAGAGGCGACCAAGGAGTGCTCTACATATCACTCTAGCAACCGGAACAGCCAGCGCAACGGCAAGGGACCTGCCACCCACAACCTTGGAGCTACCAGCAAGAAGACAAAGGCTAGGGATATGGTAAGTTTTTCATTGAACGTCTTGATTTTTATTAAATTTTTTTTTTATATACATTTATATTATTAAATTAATATCTAACAACTGCAGGCTAAGGAGTTGGGTCGGGATCCCAACAATTTGGAACTTCTGCTAGCGACACACACCGACAAGAATGGTGTTGTCCAGGATCAGGTAGCTCGGGAGATTCAGGAGAGCGTCCAAAGAATGAAAGAGGAGTACATTCTCTCTCAGTCAGACGTCGAAGGAACCCCTCCCCTCACCCAAGCCCCGGACGACATCATCAACCAATTCTTCTTAAAGGTATGTAAAATTTAAATTAGTTTTCAAGTCTTTTTAATTTATAATTTAATTTGTTCTGCAGGTTGCTCCGCAGAGCAAATGGCGGCTTTATGGTCTTCCCGACGATGCGGGATCATCGGAGTCTTCTTGTTACTACAGCGAGACATCCGACCTGAGAGCCCAGATGAAGGAAAAGGACGTCGAAATTGAAGGTTTGAAGACGACGGTCCAAGAGATACGAGATGCACAAGCCGCCCTAGAAGCCGAGCGGGTGAAGGAGAGAGCCGAGCGGGACAAGGACAGGGAGATGATGCAACGGATGATGGCGTACTTGGGGCGCAACCCGGATTTTCCGCCGGGGCCCACCACTTAGATTTTTATTATTAACGTTTTGTAAAACAATATTACTTTTTATTTCTACTTTTAATTTTATTTTAATTTCTACTTTTAATTTTATTTTAATTTAAATAATTCAAATTTTAAATTTTAAATTTATATTAAATTAATTATTATTTAATTTATTATTATATTTAATTATTTCTACGAATACGTCGGAAATCCGTCGGAAAGTTGTCGGAAATAAATCCGTCGGAAATATGTCGGAAATAATGACGTCGGAAGTCTGTCGGAAATAATGACGTCGGAAGTCTGTCGGTTTACTAGTAGTCGGAACCCATCGGAAAGCTGTCGGTTTTGTTTCCGACAGCTTTCCGACGGAATTCCAACGTCTTGCCGGACTCCGGCAGTCTGTCGGAATTCCGTCGGAAATACTGCCGTCGGAAAGCTATCGGAAATTTCCGACAGCTTTCCGACAGAATTTCCATTTCCGACAAGATAGAAATGACAGACATATCCGTCGGAAATCTATCGGAAAACTCTTATTCCGACAGACTTCCGACGGATATTTCCGTAGGAATCGCGCTGTTTTCTTGTAGTGTAATGGGAGTAAGAAATATACCTCCAATTGCTTGGTGGATAGGTTCTGGAAGAAATGCAAATACAAATGGAAGAAGACGCTGCATCACGACATGACAATCATGACTCTTCATTCCTATAAACTTCCCTTCCGTCGAATCCACGCAATTACGTAGATTAGATGCGTAGCCGTCTGAAAATTTTACAAATTTTTTGAACCATTCAAAAAATACTTCTTTCTGCCTAGCGTCTAACCGGTACACCAGCATCGCCAGTCTACCATTCGTCTCATAAAGAGATGGCCTCGAACAAATCAATGGCAAGTCGAATCTAGACTTCCAGTTGTCTTTGGTCTTTCCTGGGACGTTTAATATGGTGTTCATGATGTTGTTGAAGAAATTCTTTTCCACATGCATGACATCTACATTATGCCGCAGTAGATGGTCTTTCCAGTAAGGAAAATCCCAAAAAATACTCTTCTTGTTCCAATTATGATATTCCCCACAACCGTCGACGGGGTAATGGCCATTACCCCCACATTCAGGAGTTCGCTCTGCACCAAAATCTCGTAACTGTTCCAATATGCTGCGACCATCTATCTCAGGAGGTGGACCATGTAACACTTGTACATTCTTCCTGAAATGTCTTTTAGACCGACGATATGGATGATTTGCCGGTAAAAAATACTTATGGCAATCAAACCATGAAGTCTTCCTTCCGTGCTAGAATGCAGAAGTATTGTCTTGGCAATAAGGACATGGCAATCTTCTATGCGTTGTCCATCCAGATAACATACCGTATGCCGGAAAATCGCTTATGGTCCACATAAGAACCGCACGTATGTTGAAATTCTGATGGATTGAAACATCATATGCCTCAACACCATGATCCCACAACATCTGCAAATCAGAGATCAATGGTTGGAGGAATATATCGAGCGACCGTCTTGGATTATATGGCCCGGGAACTAGAATTGAGAGAAACATGAACTCTCGCCGCATGCACATAGATGGAGGCAAATTGTAAGGTGTTACGATGACCGGCCACAATGAATATTTTCTTCCATGCTTACCAAACGGGTTGAACCCATCAGTGGAGAAGCCTATGTATACATTCCGTCGTTCATATGCAAAATCTGGATATACGGATTGGAAGTGTTTCCACGCGTCCGCGTCAGAAGGATGCGTGATATCTCCATCTTGACTATGCTCTGCATGCCATCTCATAGCCTTAGCTGTGCGGTTTGATTCGTATAGCCGCTTCAACCTCTCCGTTAAGGGTAAATACCACATCCGTTTGAATGGAAACTTCACCCTGCCACTTGTGTCCTGGAACCGGGGTATCTTGCAAAATTTACATTTGTTCCGGTTCTCGTCTTCTCTCCAGTATATCATACAGTTGTCGATGCACACATCTATAACCTGGTAGGGAAAACCAAGACCGGCAACAAGTTTTTGGACAAATTGTGAACTCGGCGAATGCATCAACACATTCTTCGGACAAATTGTGATCAGTCTTTATGTTCATCATCCTAGTAGCAGACAATAGCGGTGAATGACCATCCCTACAACCGCTGTATAGTGGTTGCTTTGATGCGTCTAACATATCAAAAAACGTTCGCGATTCTAAATTAGGCTCTTCAAACCTACCACCCTCATACCCACCCGACTGCAAATTCTCTCTAAACGCATCGTTAACCATCGCAACCGTACTTACCCCAACATCTACTCCAGCTGTAGGTTCCCCTACGCTATCCGGAAAATAAGGTGCATTGCTACTAGTACTACTATATTCATAATTGGTTTTTCCATGTAAATACCAAACCTTATATCCCGGCCTAAAACCATATCTATATAAGTGAGTCCAAACATTATGAACGGCAACACTAATTCTATTACAGCAATTAGAACAAGGACATTTGATATCCTGACCTTTTTTGGTTGCTTCTACATTACTGGGTAAATTCATGAACTCGCATATTCCTTGAGCGTACTCGTTCCTTAATAAGTTCGAGCCCACATCCATCATTGGCTCGTCCATCCATGCCCGAAAATATGAACTCATCTTTATAATTTTGTTTGTTTAAAGAAATTTTGATATGATGGAATGACGAATTCTGCAAGCTTATGTAAACGGATTGCCGTCGGAAATCCGTCGGACATCCGTCAATACCTCCGACATAACAAACCCCACCATTCCCATCGGCCACCGCAGACAATATGGTAGCCACTCAATCTGTGCCGACATCGAACACCGTCGGAAATCCGTCGGATTTCCGTCAATAATTCCGAAGGTATTTGTCCGTCGGAAAAAAGTTCGTCCACGGCGACCACTCAAACTTTGCCGACATCGGAATATAACGACATAACACAACCATCGGTATTCCGTCGGTATGTCCGACGGTATTCCAACGGAATGCTGACAGAGTGGGAGCCCGTCGGATTTCCCTCGGACAATCCCGACGGCTTCCCGACGGAATCGTTGTGGTCGGCGGACCATAGGAAATCCGTCCGTTCTATCCGACGGATTTCCGACAGAAAATACATTTCCGTCGGAAATCTCCCTGTTTTCTTGTAGTGGTGGTCTAAAATCATTTTGATCCTCGGGCAAGCGACGAGGAAAGGGAAAGAAGCGAAATCGGAAAGGTCCAAATACAAGTTTTCAGAATATAAGCCGCTAACAACGTAGGCTATTTATTTTCATAGTGACCCGTTGAACCAAGCCCAGAGCGAACGAACCTTGACAAAGGTCCCATAAAGACAGCATCTGGAGCGAGGCTAAGTAATGCCATTAAAAATCCCTTAACACCTCACTTTTAAGCTGGTTTGTTTATGCGTTCTACTCATAATGCAGAATATTGTTGAGAACAATTACTTCAGTATAGGACATTAATTTATCAGATTACTTGAATACAGAGAGTCAGCTCAGTAGCTTAAACGGGCACACCAACTAAAAATTTAATTACATAACCCAACAAAAAAACTTAGAACGTAATTAGGAGATTGAATTTACAATATAGCTACTATACGTGCTCTCCAGTTTTCATTAGGCGATGATTTCGTCGCTATTACAATCTCGAAGTCTTGTGTTTGCAACATCTGCGTCCTCATATTCTACGTCGCAACATTCCACTTTTCTTCCTTAAAAAGGGAACAACATAAAACAATATTAATTGACATTTAAAAATTGGGATTCCATAAAAAAAATAGCATTTCTTAGAAAAAATTATCGAAATGAACAATACAATGAATAAATTCTCAATAGCCTTTGTAATAATTTTATGACTAAAATGCATCGGTATCCAGAAAAGTGATAATCATAAGGACTAATACTCTAAAAAAGAACCCTAATATAAATAGATAAACCCAAATGTGATGTGAGAATATTATTTTTTTAATAATTGAAAAAAAATCAGCTGAATCCCAAACTAATCTCCAAGTTGATTATGGTTGGAATTGTTGTGGGAATTACTCAAACGGAAACCATAGTCCATAATAAATTATTCAACCACTGGATCATCGTGAATTACGATATATTTTCCTAGAGTAGTTACCATTATTGGCAAAATGCAAAGCCTATGCCAATAGGAACAATAAATATTACCTCTTTCGAAGTTTTGGGAGAGATTACTCGGATCTAAGCTAGAGGATCTGCAGAAATATTTCCGGAGAAGGAACAAGAAGTCATGTTTCTATGAAAATATTTCCGGAGAAGGAACGATATTACTATATCAAGGCATGCAAGTTTTCGCAAGTAGATTAAATACGAATTAAATAATAGTTATCATCATCTAAGCACATGGCAATTTGGTTCTTCCTTCACATATGCTTGAGCATTTCATAATAATATAAAAGTTGATTAAAATATGAGCCAGCACTTAAGTTTTATGGTGAGAGGATCTAGTGGTTAATGAAGAAATATAATCACTTTGATATTCCCTAAGCATATAATCCTAATCTGCCAAACTCTTTTTACGATGAATGCCTTACTGGAAAGTACTAAAACCAAATTTAATCATGATATTACCGTAACTAACCAAGATTATATTAGATACTTTAAATTAAACCAACGATACACATCTACCTACATAATTCGGTCTATGAGACTAAGGATTCTGTGATGATGATAGCAATCTTTCCATTTATACGATTTGATTTTGTTTGATCTGCTTTAAAAGCTTAACATGGATGTCGATATATATCTACATGTCTCGGTCTATGAGAATATGAAGGATTTCATGATGATTATAGCAATCTTTCCACTTTTACGATGTTATTTTATTTGGTAGGGTGTGGGTTGCTTAGAATGGATGTCGCATGCATTTTAAATCCACATCACAAGAGTTTAATTATATAAAAATACATCATATCCCAACTCTTATTCGTTTTTGTGTTAAACCAACTAGGTGGATGACCCGCACTGTTGAGAGGCTTTTAAAGCCCATGTCCAACTTCCCAAATTAGTATGATATTGTTCGTTTTGGGCCCAGGTGGCAAAGCCCGCACGGATTTATCTTTGGTTTCCATTCCAAAAGTCTTCATACTAATTTGGATGGATTTTACTTATATATTAGACCAATCTTGTCTAATCTTCAGATGTGAGACTTGGGATTGATATCCCAACATTCTCCCCTTCAAACCAAGGACCACATGACTCGTGTCTTCCCTTCTAGCTAAACCTTAAGTACCATCTTATACCCATCTCGTTTGCTAGGGCTAGCAAAATCTTAGCACCGTCTTGTACCTTCTTATTCGCAAGGTCATCTTATGACGAGTCTGCTCCCATATCATTTATTTTGCATATCCACTTCTCCAGGTCTCCTAGGATCGTTACCGCTCTGATACCATGTTGATAGGTTATTTTAAGCCCATGTCCTACTTCCCAAATTAGTATGATATTGGCCGCTTTGGGCCCAATTGGAAAAGCCTGCACGGATTTATCTTTGGTTTCCTTCCCAAAATTCCTCATACTAATTTGGATGAACTTTACTTATATATAAGACCAATCTTGTCTAATCTTTAGAGTTTAGATGTGTGACTTGGATTCATATCCCAACATTCTCCCCTTCAAACCAAGGACTACATAACTCGTGTCCTCCCCTCTAGCTAAACCTTAAGTACCATCTTGTACCTATCTCGTTTGCTAGGGTTCTAGTGAAACCTTAGACATCGTCTTGTACCCATCTCGTTTGCGAGGTTATCTTATGAGAAGTTTGCTCCCACATCATTTATTTTGCCTATCCACTTCTCCAGGTCCACTTCTCGAACCGCTCTAATACCATGTTGAGAGGCTTTTAAAAACCCATGTCCAACTTCCCTCATTAGTATGATATTGTCCGCTTTGGGCCCAGGTGGCAAAGCCTGCACGGATTTATTTTTGGTTTCCTTCCCAAAGCCCGTATGCGGGTATAAATTTTTTAATTATATAAGATGATTTTAGTATTTAATAAGGAAAATTTAGCAAATTTTAAAACATTGAATATGGATAATTACTTGTTTTTAAAATAATATGTTGTATAAAATAACTAATATTTTAGTGTTCTTTTGAAAGTAGAGGTGTTTTTATTTTGTAGTTTGGCTAGTCTTTAGTAACGGATTGTGGTAACCAAAGAGGTTTGTGGTAACCATAGAGGTTTGGCTAGTCTTTGTCTCTGCTTTATTGTAGATTTATTTTGGCTTTGTTGTCCGTTGTAAGCTAGTTCTTGTTCTGTTGTTGCGGGTTCTTGAGTTTGGAATTTGGATTGTTAGTGTCGAGTTCAAATTTCATCGCTCTTGTTGTGTTTTGGTTTGTTATGTTCCTAGTTCATCCTGTTTTTGTGATGGTTGGTCGAGGCTTGGTGCCTCTTTGGTCAGGTACTTGATGTGTTCTTTATTTTTCCGCAAAAGTATTTATTTCAACACATGTGGAGGAAAACGGAAACATAGTAACAACAATAAAAATTTGACCCAAACAAAAAAAGTAACAACAATAATAAAAAAAAGTAATAGAAATAGAGTATTACATTGTAAACATTGATGAACCATATAAGGGTGGGTGCTTACTTTTCTTAATATATCATATGGGAATTCAGAATGATATGCAACCTTTTCACATATGTTTATCTTTATCTTGTTACTTTTCTTTATCACTCTCAACATTAAATTTTACTCTAGATAATATTTTGATACAAAGATTAAGACACTTAGATACTTTGAAAATATAAGCCATTGTCATACTCTTGGGATATTTTAAAGATTAGACAGCTCCTACCTCACTATGAGGGAATTATTTGCGAAAAACATTGAGCTCTTGCCGATTACAAGACTCTCTTGTTTTTATTTTGTTTGGAAAACTGGAAAAAATTGTTTGGCTTCATCTCTATGAGCAGAAAGTGTTTACTGAGCTCAGGTTTATTGTCCATTTTGCATCATTTCAGTTCTACTTCTCTCTACGATTCACTGTTAACCAAATCTCATACCAACGAGCAATTTAGTTACACATTGGTGATAAACCCAAAGAGTTAGAGAATGATGTCCAAGATTCTCTGGTTGTCCCCATTCACCAATCCCACTCACATAATTCGGAATACAATCATCACAACTTAAATATTATAAAGTTATATGTTTTGAGAGAGAGAGAGATAGGGAGAGAATAGTATTGGCTACCAGTTTAAACACATTAATTAGAGAAAGAAAGATATTAAGAGAAGCAGAAGAATTCCACAAGCTTCCCCATATCTCTGTCTCACACAGACAGTGTTAGGATCTCTCCTGCTCCCACATTGTAATGTGCAAGTGACAAGTTGTCCATCAAAAACCCGGCTTCTCCGCTTAACTTCTGTTTGTTGGCTGGAATTTGGATCTCCCCAGCTATTTTCTCCTTCAAACTTGCCACGTTTTCCGACAAGGACTGCACCGTGATCTCAATGACAGCATCGGCATTCGGAACAGAAACCCTGATCACACAGGAACCCTGAAAACACAAGACTGCTACTTAGATACAAATCAAGTTAGACGAGAGACGAAGAAGAAGAAATACATTACCGGATGTTGGGCAAGAAACTGATCTTCTGGAACAAGTGCTGATTTGTCATGCCTAGGTCTCTTTACTTTTCGCTCCGGAGTTAAAGGCAACGGTTGAGGAGTGGACATTCCAGGCAGAGGTAGTTCATGCATCATCCCCACTGAAAGTTCTTGCAACATTTCTGTCATCACTGAAATGTGTTCAGGTGGTGGCGAAATAGGAGAACAGTCAAAATCGTTCATGCGAGTAAAACAGTCAAGACCTCCACCAAAAGCATGCAACATATAGTCCATTCTCTCACTCTGCTTCGTCTGCATTCTTTCGAAAGTGGCAAGACGACGGAAAAAAACGTCAACAAGGCGCCCTGCACGAGCAGTACCATCCTTGAGATGTTCAGAAGGCGTTAGTACTTTCGAATACGCAGCAACAAGCAGACTGAAACAATCGGACCTGTGACCACCAGGCATCATAAACTCAAACTGGCTGTCCACATTCCTGAACCTCGTCACAGCCAACCAAAAATTCGTTCCATACCTCGCCACAGCCTGCGCTGTGACCTTTACGGTATCAATCTCCCTGGGAGTCATCCCTTCAGATCCCACTGGAGTCATCATTGGAGGGTGTCCAAGTAGTGGACACTCTTTGTCCTCCATGTAAGCAAAATAGTCAACAGCAGCATTCAAATTAATCAGGGGCCTGTCCACAGTTTTTTCTCCTTGAAGAAAGGTGAAAAAACAATCAATAACTGTGGCCACGCAAGCAGTACTATTCTTCAGCTTTTCGCAATGTGTTAATACTTTCGAATAATCAGCAGCAAGCTCAAAGAAATCAATGAACCTGCTATCACGTGGGCTCAAAAACTCAAACCGACTGTCCATATTCCCGCTCTTGGTCAGAGCCAACCAAAAATCCATCCCATACCGCGCCACAAACTGAGCTGTGACCTTAATAGTATCAAGCTCCTTGCGAGAGATCTTTTTGCATGATCTACTAAATGGATAAGAATTTGGAGGTGTGGGGTTGGTAAAAGCAATCAACTGAACTGTGCGCTTAACAGTATCAAGCTCCTTGCAAGTGGTAATATCGGGAACCTCCGGAAAATCAGCTTGATTCTGAGAACGGTATACAGCAAGAGTGTGCTGGTAAAAAGCGTGATGAGGATCTGAGGTCATCAAGAAGCTGAAATCTGCATCTCCCTCATTATTCCGCATCAGCATCTTTTCAGTCTCGAACCCTTTTTGGGAAACCTTATGTGCCGTAAGCTGAACCAAATATCTCAGAACTGGAGGTGGCTCAATGATTGCTTCATCCGCAGGAGCTTGATTTGAACAGTTTTGCCCCGATTGCAACGTCAAACTCGACATCTTTTCTACAACCAGAAACAGAACAAAAAAAAACCCTAAACAAATCAGATTCTCTGCGAATTCCAGTTTCTAGGTACAAAAATCAAACTATCAAAACATCAGATTCTCTGCGAATTCCAGTTTCTAGGTACAAAAATCAAACTATCAAATCATCAGATTCTCTGCGAATTCCAGTTTCTAGGTACAAAAATCAAACTATCAAATCATCAGATCTACTGGTTAAATTTGGGGAAATCATGAATATGTTTACATGGGAAAAGACACGAATACAAAGAAGAGACATGCCGTACCTCAGCCGTGAAAAATGGGTTTGACATCCATAACAACTGCAATTTTTTCAGCTTCAGCTTTTGCTTCTTCAAAACCAGTCTCTCTATACTTCTCAAAAAAAGAGACTAACCCTTGAGTTGAGTAATAGCAGCATCAATGTCTATATCTTCAGCCTGTAAAGTCTTGCTTACGGAATTAATGGCAGCCAAAATCTCATACCATATAACCATACCAAACAAAAACTCAAATCCTCCAATACCGTGTGTTTCACTTACCGCAAGACACTCCGCATCACTACGAGTTTTAGGATCATCACTACTTTCAGCCAAGTAAAGCAAAGCATCTTGGATTTCAGGAGCTTGAAAGCGTATTGCTTTAACACTTTCAATGTGACTTTCCCAACGAGTATCTGATAAAGGTTTAAGTGTCGGTCCTCCCACCATTCTCTTATAGATATCCACCTAGTCGTCGAAGGAGAAAATAAACAATATACACGCTGCATGATCCCAAAAAAAATCAATAGCTTTATCAGATGATTTAGCCATATCACAAAGTGCTAAATTCAGATTATGGCAACCACATGGCGTATAAAATGCTCTTGGATTGATATCAAGCAATCTTCTTTGTACTCCTTTGTTTTTTCCCTTCATATTTGAGCCATTATCATAGCCTTGTCCTCTCACATTACCAACGTCTAAGTTCAAATCAAGCAATGTATCACAAAGAAGATCAAAAAGCCCTTCTCCTGATTTATCCTTAACTTCCAAGAAAGAAATAAAAAATTCTTCAACCTAAGGTGGATCCGCGAAAACATCCACACAACGAATAATAAGAGACATCTGCTCTTTATGACTTATATCGGGAGTACAATCAAGAATAACAGAGAAGTATTTTGCCTCTTGAATTTTCTTAATGATCATCTTCTTCATTTCAGATCCCAACATTGCTATCAATTCATTTTGAATTTTGTGGCTGAGATAATGATATTGAGTTTCTCCTTCTTTAATCTGCCTGATGTGCTCCCGGATTACTGGATCAAAGTCTCCAAACATCTCAATAAAGCTAAGAAAGTTTCCGTTGTTCTCCTGGCCAATCTTTTCATTACTTCCACGAAATGCTATATTGCATTTAGCCAAAGTCTTCACTAATGCAAATAATCTCAACAAAACTTCTCTCCAATGATTTTTTTCTTTCTTAATCTCTTCTTGGATATGTTTGTCGATTGTTAAATTCTTCTGCAATCTCAACTCTAGTTCTATCCACTGGCTCATGCACACAATGTGGCCATGACTACGTTCATGATAGCCAAGCCTTGCTCGAGTGTTGTTCCAATCATTGAATCATGTGCTTGCCAATTGAATATCTATGTCCTGTCCAAACAACTTGCAGCAAAAACAATAGAGTCTATTTGATTTGGTTGAATAGATGAGCCATCGTCTATCTTGTATATCCCCGTTCTTCAGAAGTCTTTTGTAATGCTTATGAGAAAAATGTCTTTCATTCTTGTTTTCTGGAAATTTATAGTCTTTTGGCGGTCGTGCTAGAGGACCCTTTTCAACCAAAGCATCTGTGAGCTTTTGATCAACTTTTTCCCAGTTTGCTGGATCCAAAATATCTTCGTTATCTTTCTCAAATCTATCTTCGTTATCTTTCTCAAATCTATCTTCCTTTTCACCAGCCTCTTCTCCCTTTTTAGAAGTCTCACACTGTTCATTATTTAGCCTAACGTCCTCATCACTTCTCACAATTTTTTGCTTTTTAACATACTTCAGCATGTCACCTTCTTGAGATTTTGTTACTTCATCTCGTTTTTTCTTTAAAGCTCTTTTCTTAGATCCGGAATCATATTTAGGCTTCATCCGGAATCAAAACATGGAGAAAACATTGTTACAAAATTAAGGATGAATTCATCCGTTTAAGCTCTCGACGAATCAAAAGTCAAACAAAACAAAAACAAAAGATAATATGCCAATTAAACACAGTCAAACTTAAGTAATAAAAAATCGACTCTACCTTATTATAGAATAACAGAACTTCACGAAACCTCAATTGACAAAGATTATTAGCAAGAAATTGAAGAAAGCTTTATATTTATTTATTCTAACGTGCCTTGTGGATTGTGAGTTGGTGGCTCTTTAGTTTTTAATTTTGTTTGACCTAATTGTGAGTTTAATTAATAATTATGAATTTTTTTACAAGTTAATATTTAACTTTTAACTTATTTAGTTACATATCAATAATATGGGCCCCATTACTATTAATTTTTTTTCTATGATAATATTATTTTTAGAACAAAACTAGAAAATATATATAAGGTGCATAAAAAAATCTGAAAAATTTTACCATTAAAAATTTGAAAAATTTTGAGGCCCAACACCTAGGTATTTTTTGTTTTACTGCTGGGCCCGGCCTGAAGAGGAGAAGGATTCTAGAGCTTTTTCAGAATTCGACGAAACAAGGGAACGAACCCTAGGCGTGTGTTTTTATGAACCGTTCCCACTTTTCTATGGGCCTTATTTGGGCTTATTATCTTAACCGACATAATCAGATTATTTGTGACAAAAGAAATACATATAGTGTTCGAGTTTAGAATTTTGAAAGAATTGGACTGCTTTATAACACTTTAAAAGATCCGCGCCAAGCGCGGGATAAATATTTTAACAGGTTATTTGATAAAATTTATATTCTAACAATTATACCTTGATTGTTAAAAACAAATCAAAATTGTTTATTACAAAAGTTGAGTTTAGAACATGGATATTCAACTAACTCTTATAATTTGATAACAAATATTATATAATTTGGCACAAAAAATGATGTTAAAGAATACATAGAATCAAAAATATTAATTAAATAACGTGATAATTATAGCACGGTGATATGCACTATCACCTTCGTAATTAAAAGACATGATGTTTATAAAATTTGATAGTGGTGTTATTCTATCAAAGTCAAGTCTTCACCACTTTGTATAACGAGATTCTAGACACCTTATTTTATGCGCAACAACAATTAGCTTAAACTTGAGTTTTTTTTTTTTCAATTGGAACCATTTGTTTTTTGAGTAAGTGTTTTATGGATCTTGCATGCTTTCTTGTATTTGTTACACATAAAAAAAAACATGCGTTCGTAAGAAATAATAGTATCAAAATCATACTATATAATCTTAGCATAATTCATTAAAAATTGTAAAATCGGTTTGTATATAAACACATTTATATCTAGAGATATACTAAATAAGAATATACCTTACTAAATAATTTCTTAGACGATTGACAACGCTTAACAACAGTTGACTTGAAATCAAGATTCAAAATGCTCGAAGTGTAAGAATCTTGAGAAATTTTAAATATAAACTAATAACAAATAAGTAGTTCGGATTCAATCATTAAGCAAAGTTGGTATTGAACTTATAAAACCGTAGTGACATATCGGCGATAACCGGTTTAAAGAAAATGCAGAGACCATACATAAAGGATTCAAGTCATGGTGACCTTTCATTTCTCAGCATGTAGCAATAAGATCTCCACATCACGTCACTTCATAGAAAAACTTGATCGATGAGCTTCCAATTATTTATTTTCTCGTTCTTATCTCTACATAAAATATTTGGAATAATTCTTCGATTCACCCCTAGGGGTCAATCTTTTCATTCACCCTTTTTTTATTAGCTAATCAAAATTATGTTGTGGGCCATCAATCTAATTAATTTATTTAAATCATTTTAAATTGAATTAATTATAGGGACCAAAATAAATAATTATTGAAGTTTAACACTAAATTATTCAAATCAAATATTTTAAAATTTAAAATTAAACCCTAAACCCCAACCCAAACCCTACCCCTAAACTATACCTTAATTTGGGAATAGTTAACACAAACCCAAAAATTAAATGAAATTTCAGCTTTCAAAATCAAACCCTAAACCCAAACCCAAACTCTACCCTAATTTGGAGTTGTTAACCCAAACCAAAAAATTTAAACTACAAATCTATTAGAAATTAATTTTTGTGTTTGTAGTATTTTTAAAATAGATTGATGGCTCACAATTTAATTTTGATTGACTAATAAAAATGGGATAAATGAGAGGATTAACTGTAGGGGGTAAACCCTAGAATGTTGCAAATATTTAAAAGGTATGGGCTCATAATTGTTGAAATTTTCAACAATGAATTTTCTTAATATGATTTATCTTTTATTTTGGTAGAGTGTATGATAATGTTTTTAGTTGAAAAATGTTTTTCACCCTAAACCCCAAACCTAAACCCAAACTCTACCCCTACCCCCTAAAACTATACCCTAATTTAGAATTGTTAACCCAAACCAACCAATTATGAAGAATGGCTGGGTCACCCGAACGTTATGACCGATTGTTCATAATTAATGACAACTTTGTTTACAAATTGTGCTTATACGCCTCTTTTTCCTCTACATATTCTGTTAAGTTGAAAATATGCAACTGCGGGACATTCCTAATTAAATATGTTGTTACACTAATTGTTCAGCAATAAGTAATATTTGTTAAAGCAAGGTATCTTATTTATACCATGTTATATTTTCTCTCTATTAAAAAATGGAAGGATTGCACTAACATAAAAAATAAATTTAAAAAATACATCACCGTCAAATATCCTATAGAAAATTTGATTTAAAACATACATATTTGATTTTTTCACATATTGAACCATTTATTCATTATCATCATTATTACAATTTACATATTCTTCTATCAAATCCAAGTCTCTCGCCTAAAAGGTCACTTTAGGCGCTTTAATTTATGCTCAATAATTATTGTCAAAATCTAGTCTTTCTCCTTACAATCGATTTTGTTTTCAAACATACGCGACCATTCAAGTGATTTAGATGATCATGAGAGGCCAAATAGTAAGAAACTATTGTCAAACCTCGCCATTTTTTTAATTAGTTGTCTTCCCAGTCGAGAATAAATATTATCTCCTCTTGCAACTTCTCTCGTTGTTTTTTGAGATTTCGCAACTAATTCGTCACATATCACATGCAAAACAGAGGAAAAAAACAATTCAAAAGATTATATCAAAATTATTTCTTAAACTCATTCTTAAGTCTACCAATCTCTAACTAATTATTCTTGGATTTTAACAAAATTTTCTCACTCACTTAAGGCTTTTTTCATATAAATATCGTTCCTCTTCTTTTACTCTCACAAAAACTCTTACATTTTTTTGTTAATTTTTGTCATATGCTCTTCCTTTCCCAAATTTTAAGTTTCTTTGTTTTATGCAAAATTTTAATTTCTCCGGTACCATAATTTTTTAATGACAAATCATGCTTGCAAATCTTGCTTTTATTTTTCTTTATTCTTAAAATATTGTATTTGTCTTTTCATTTCTCTCGTCTTATTCTTCTTCATCACCCTCTTTGTTCTTCCTTTACAAAATCTCTCCTCGTTCTTTTTTTTCTTCTCATTCTCTTTATCTTAATAAGAGTCAGAAGAAGTTTTATTTAGAAAATCAATATTGAGCTTAACAAAAAAAAAAAAAATTAATATAAATTATCCATATAATAATAGACATATAATAATTATCTAATATATGGTAACTTTTTTATTTGTTATCAACACAATAAAAGAATGTCCTATAATTTCCGGAATTAGTCTATATTCTTGAACCTAATTTTTTTTCATTACGAATTATATGCTTTGAGACGTTTTATCTTTTTACCATTTTTTGCTCTATATCGAGCTTAGTCATTTTCTACAAAATCTTATCGTGAGTGTTAATTATTTTGTGCAGTGATAATCGATTTAAAACTTATCGCGAGCGCCTCATAAATTATGAAATTTTTATTTTTATAATGAAGAATTCATATAGTAATTATCCGGTGTTATACATAGATATAAAATTCTATAGTTACCTTGCGCGGGAAACCACCAGTTATGCTAAGAAATCAACAAACACAAAAGATTAAAAAAACAAAACTAAATCATTTTAACCAATCACTTCAAAGTTACTCAAAGTAAGCAGAAAGACATTCTCAAGCATAAATTATATACTGATGCAAACAAAAATTAAAAAGAACTGGTACAATCTATAATCATTAAATATTAGGTTAATTAACTTCCATTAATTTAAGATTAGTTATAGACATTTCGAAATTAAACAACATATACTTGTCTTTAATATGAAATGTATTAAAATACCAAATAAAAAAACCATATTAGTGTGTTCATATGAACTGTAACCGAACGTTATATAATGTTCACATGAACTTCTCTTCCTTATGAGAAGCCATAACCACCACCTGCACCTAAGAATATTTCAAATATGTGCTAATGTATTGAGACATTGTAACCCAACGCTTATATATGGAATCAGAAATTAACTTGCAGAGGAAGCAAGAACATAGACATTGGCATATTATTTTGGTTAATCCAATTCCAAACATGCACATAAAATAAAAGCAAAAATCGTAAAATCAACAAAACCACTCTTCGTTTATTTTTGCTTCTACAAAAATAATGACAAAAATAAAGCAATCACACCTTGTAGATCGGAATGTAAATATGCGAAACTTAAAAAACATAAGAACACAAATTATATCATTAACAGAACAAATAAAAACAAATCGATGACTAAAAGCGAAGAAATTATAGGATTAAAGAAAACTAATCGACATGAAAAATAAAGAATAACATATATGAAGCAAATTTATGAATAAACATGAAGCTAACTATTTGTTATAACATAGATCAATCAAATGATAAAAAAAACATAAAACAAAAATTAAACCAGTAATCAATTAAAAACAAATATAACAAAAATAATAAGATTCAAAAAAGAATAAAAAAAAGATATTACGTACCTCGTTAAATGAAGAACCAATACACAAAAAGCCCTACAAAACATATATAAACACAAACTGTATCATTGACAAACAAATAAACGATCAAAAGATATAAATCATACTTTGAATATTTGAAGCAAAGTCAAAACAAATAATTAAGAGGAAGTTAAACGATCAATAAAAAGTCAATATACTAATAAACAAAACTCCAAAAGAGAGAGAAAACATAAAATTAACTTTTTACTCGTAATATAAATTCGTTACCTTATCCGGCCGCTTGATATGAAAGAAAAAATCTACACATGAAGATTTAAAATCAGCACGTAAATATACATATATTTTACAAAATATTGTAATAGATAAGAGAATAAACAACATACCGGATACCATGATGAATCCGAAAAATAAAACAAAATGAACACTAAACAATAACAAAAATAATTAGCAATCATCATTAATATTATAAACAATTAAATTATAAATTATGATGCATATGCAAAGAGCTTATCAAACAATTTGAATCGGAAACCATTAAAATCCGTAGTTAAGAGAGAAAAAAAACTATTGTAAAACTGCATAATTAAACACGAAAATTGTGTAGAACGAAACTCGATGACATAAAAAATTCTAAACGTAATATATGAAGCATGAAAAATTATGAGAACGTCAACCCTTAAAAATAAATTGTGATTTGCAATAGATTGAGGAACCATATATATATATACATACAAAAATTCTAAGGCTTCACTTGTTCGAGAATATTCCATATATACCAATTGTATATTAAATTAGGTTCATAATATGGGATCAATTATTTTTTGTTTGCTTTTTGTTTTGCTATTTATTATCTAACTTGCATTTAGAAAATGGCGTAATAGAAAAGAAAATTCAATTTTGAATATATATATATATAATAAGATATATATATATATAAGATGAATAACAAAATTTATTTAATTAATATAAAACCAAAAAAAAGAAAAAATAAGAATGAGAATTAAGTTAAGCCAATAGGTCACGTGCAAGAGATATGATCCTATCATACTCGTGAGAATCGAGAAGTCTTCTTAGAGTGGCTAATAGACTACTTATTGCGCCTTCGGATCTTCGACAACTCTGAATGCCATACATGCACACTTATACGTCGGGTACACAATTCCGCGTACCACACAGATGTCTTGGAAACACGTTGGCCCTTTAATATGGAGATAATAACACCCAAAAATTAGATTTAAGAAACATCAGAATATATAGTTTGCTTGTAACGTCTCTGAATTTCTTCTACTTTCAACCACAAATAGCTTTAATCAAATATGCAACTATTTTATCGAGCCAAACCACGTACCATACTTTTTACCTCGACAGGTTCATTCTGCAAATACCAAGAAAAATCAAATTAGTCACAAATCATCAAATTTATAACACGGATAAATATTATTTGAGACCCAATGCACCAAAGTAAAACCATATTATTTGGCGTAAACTATGTGGATCCTAACTCTTTTTTTAACACTCTAAAGGTTTGATCCGTTCCATTTTATTTCCTCAAATGAACCCGTAAACTCTCTGATCATTTAATATGGTATCACAATCTTATCCACATCATAACCATTTACGAAAAATAAATTTTTAGTATTTATCCTCCATCTCTCGATAAGTTGAAAAATGATACATTGATAATAACATGGCACATATCAATGGACTTTTAAATTCTTGGAAATTACACATGAGGCTGAGAGAGATTAAAAACTCACCACGAAATTTAGCTGATCACACAAACTATTAGTTCTTCGACTGACTTGCCCACGACGGAAAATAAAATTATGCAATGTAAAATTATGCAAGGGCGTGGGTCCATTGCATTCATCTGATCTCATATTAAAACAACAAAAGCGCAAATTATTAAACGAATATAAAAAACCAGAGGAATAGATTACGAAGAATTGGCATCAAATGAGATCACATAGTATACAAAAAAAAGAAATTAGAGAACAAAAATCATTAGCCAACCATAAACAAAACATATCAAATAAAAGTATAAAACAAAACAAAGATGCAACAAAGAATAAAACACTATTCAAACATAGATATTGAAAATAAATAAATGTGAGCAAATCTACAATATAGGCGATGAAGATGACAAAGTGACAAATTTTGTATATAAAAAAACCTCGATAACAAAGATGCGAGATATTTGGGTTTTTGTTGATGTACGTGGCAAAGATCCTCACAATAGCAAAGATAAAACCTGCGGCAAAAAGAAGTGAGAAAAATATATCAGAATTGATGGAAAAAAAAACAATAAATGAAAAAAGCACATATCGTGAATTTAGGGTTAAAAAAGATAGTGAATAATATTATACTAACACAAACGGAAAAAGAAAACACACAAATATATGTTCATTGGAGGTCTTCACTCCTTAACGAATATGACAGAAATTATATAACCATGACCTAATTTTAAAGAAAATATAAAAATTAGCATAAAACAATAAAATATAAATATAAACATACGGACATGTAACACACACAATAAGAAAGATAATAATGAATGAAAATAAACCAACTGAAAGGTTAAATTAAACATACCAATCGACCAAAAAAAAATGGATAAGTAGGTCTTTCATAGCTAAACGAACATGAACTAAATATCAATAAAAAGAACGAACATGAACTATTTTAAAGAAATAAATTATTAGTTACCTTATTATATTGGCCATAAAACACGTACCCATGACGAATCTAGAAGTAGTAAGCACAAAAAATACAATAGTATGAACAATATAGGATGCACATAGTAAATTGAACAAAGAAAAGTAATATTACCTTTAATCTGTAAAGCTACGAATCAATAAATAATTTTAAAAAACATATATCAGCAACAATATAAGTCGAAAGAGCGAGCTTTGAAAAAATGATGTGAGACTGAAAATAGTACACCCGTTCACACAAAAAAAAGAGAGACTCAAACGTATAGAAGTATATATATAGTATAAAATATTAGGGTGTTGATAAAACGGAAAAATGTAAATAAGTTAGAGATATTAGCAAATCTTAGATCCTAACCAATTTTAATGGAAATATAACATATATTTAAAACATACATAGATAGTAAAGAATATATAAGGAATAAGTAATATTTGAATATTTGAATAATTTCAAAAAAAAAGAGAGGAATATTTGAATATACGATAAACATAAATTATTGGATATATAATGTAGTTATGGAAATAGGAGTTGACGGTATGGGCTATTACAATATAAATAATTTAGAAAAGAAAAGAAAAGAAATATCAGCAACAATATAACTCGAAAGAGCTAGGTTTAGAAAAAGCCTGCGAAACTTAAAATAGTTAACACAAAAAGAGAAACTCAGACATACGATAGAACGACAGAACACACATATATATAGCAAAGAATATTAGGGTTACACATAAATCACGTTAACTACCAAATATCAAAATATAAAATCTCGAAAAAATATATAGATAATTGTGGAAGATATCAATACATGTTAGCACAAATCACATACGCTTGTAGATATACGCTTGTAGATAGGTACATGGTTTCGTACCACAAATCACATAATGTTGTAGACATATGATATGAGCTAAAAAGTAAAAATATAGTGAGATAATGAAGAAAAAAAATATAAAAAATTACTTGCCCACATATAACATAAGAAGGATAGGTCATACGGCAGACATATGGAATTGCGTGAAAGCATCGGATCCAAAACGATGTCGGCCGTCTCTTAACCAGTCAAGAGATTTAAACCGGGTTTTGCATAAAATACAAAAACCAGTTATTTTCGGTGTGATCGAGGTATATACCATTGTATGGCAAAATTATGATATGAACCTTATGTAATGATTTATGAACCTGCAAATACAACAAAAAAAGGACCAACAAATATGCAATTAGTACTATCGTGATCACCAACAAAATAGTCGGTTATAAACAATGCAAGAATAAAAGCAAAAGATACGATATAATAGAAAATCTAGGAGCATGTGAATGAAAAATAATATAAAAAAATTATGAGAGCTTCAAGGGTTTACATGAACGTTTGCCAAAATAAACACAAATCATCTTTCTAGCAAAATATACATAACATCAACAAAAAGCAAAACAAAAAGCAATTGAATCATACTTCATAGGTAGCCCAGCTCCATCCAGATCCACAATGTCCTAAATAAAATACATAAAGAACATCAGAAACGTGTAAAATAAATATAGTTTAAGAAAACCTAAAACTGCTCAAACGTGTGTAAAGTAAAGGTGATTGTAGATGACAAATATATCTAGATAACATGATTTACATACCCAGATCCATAGCCATCAAGCAAAAACCAATCGAGAGTCACATAAATAACAGACCGAGGCATATTAAATGGTTGACTGAATAAAATCATTATGTAAACACAAAGAAAACAGTAACCGAAAGGTAATAGAGAATTATATTAGAAAGATGTATCCAGAAACAAATAAAACATATGTACAAACAAAAGAGATGAATAGACAGAATAAGAATTTACACAAAGATGCATATACTAAAAAAGTACGGAATGAATCGACTCACATAATAAATCAAGCCGAGACCTGAATATAGCGAAGAAGAATCAAAGAATATTATAAAGATGAAGCAAATAATACCTATACAAAAAGCAGAAAACCAAAAGAAACGTTAGGGCAAGACTAAGAGATATTCATGTACAGCAGAGAAAATAATAGAAAAAACTATCTAACCTAAACATGCGACAAAAACGAAAATTACAATATGGGATCACATAACCACATCCACATATATATACTATAATATATTAGGTTTTTGACATAATGAATAATTAAAAAAAGTTGTAGATATCAACGAATCTTAGATTCGAATCAACCATAACGGGAAATATAACACAATTTAAGTACGATAATTATTGCTAGAATATTCGATACAGAATAAAATAATAATGGAAGATTGCTATTAATTTGTGTATATCCAAAGATATATATATATATATATATATATATTTCCTTCTAAAACATATGGGCCAAAACGAAATTAATACAAATCAAATAATAATTAGGCTCAAATACACAAAAATAAATCTGTCAAATTGATATAATGATAACCTCAAACCCACGATCAAAGGTAGGCCCACATACACGCGAAATATAAATCGATGATCGAGATCTAATCCCACGAAATCAACGGTTTATAACACCGATGGCAGAGGGCGTAAATATATTGATTTGGGCGAGGACAGAATTATAATTAACCACCTCAAATTGAATATGAAGCCGACACATCAGCGTTTTTACTTCACCTTTAATAAAATAGATTAATAGACTTTGTAAATTAATAATCACCACATATTAATAAATTTTTCCGGTCTCCAATCGATAAAATGAGAGGCTCGTGTAACTATGAGTAGAACATCGTTAATAGCATTTTTTTTTCTGTCATAGATGAATTATATTTGATAACATGGAGCCACAAGACAAGCATATGGGGCCACAAATACATGAAGCAAATCAAGAGATACGCGTAAATGAGAATCGGAAGAAGAAAAACTACATCAAGCGTTGTAACACAAAACCAAACCAAAACAAACAATCTCCTCAAAAACCTATTTGATGCCAAGGCTGCGTCGAAGACCAATAGATGGAAGAGCAAGAGCCACAAAGACCTCTACCAACAACAGCATGGACGGAGGAGAGAGCAAACATCTTTTAAAAAAATTAAAAGAGAAGCCCTCAAATGAAATTAGATATGAACACAAAGCGTAACATATATACTAACATATCATATTCATAACGTTCTTTCTAAGTTTAATGTCATCGAAAGAGACAACTCAGTTATAAAATCTCTTTGGATTACTCCCCACATCTGCGCCAGCCTTTAGAGCTATCTTTGTATCTTTCAAGAACAAAGTAGTTGCCAAAAGCAACAACATATTGATATATCATGATTTTTACTGGTTTTTAGCCATGATATAAATCCGTTTTATAGAGTATTTGCGGTGTTTTTCGTATCTTTTAGAGTAGGTTTATAGATGTTTGGAGTATAATTGGAGATTATGTAGCATTATGGAGCATTAAAGGAAGAATCGTTGAAGTGTCAAAGTCGGAAGTGCAATTCAGGCTTGGTCGACACCACCTTGAATTCGATCGGCACCCTATCATGACAAGAGGAAGTTCAAGTTTTGAAAATTCTCCTTTTTGCCCAGAAGTTTTAAATTTTACAAGTGTTCCAAGTCGGTTTTAAAACCTTATATATAGTTTTCCAAAGCCATTGTTCGGCTTTATGCATTATTTTATTGAAACAGAGAGAGAGAGAGAGAGAGAGAGAGAGATTTGTAGAGAGTTTTGGAGAGAAGAACTAATACTCTAAAAAAGAACCCTAAGAGCATGTTTATACATAGTAAATTAGAGTAAATATGGCTTTAATTAGGCTGGGTCCATCTTAATAAACCCACTAAAAAAAATAAAAATTGGGCCTTTCTCCATATTTACGGTTCTAAATATGGATCTCATCATACCCGTAAATATGGGCTACGTGGCAGCAAGTGATTGGTCCAAAATCTAAACAAAAAGAGAAAAAGTGATTGGCCTCTGGTTTGATGGTCAGGACTATGATAACTGTTGTTTTGAAAAACATAAACGCAGCCACCAACTCAAATCTTTGGTAAATCATTTGCTCACACGTTATATTTGCGTTTCGACTAATCTTGGGGGTGACACAAGCGTTTTGGTGCTGCTAGTTTTTTTTCTTTATTGTGTTTGTTATATGATTTTACAGGGATCGAATACAGATAAGCCCTCACGCGATTTTGACTTGTGAAGATACTACTCAAAGTATGTACTCCCAATTGCTTTGTGGACTTCTACAACGCGAAAATGTAGCTCGCCTCGGTGCTCCTTTTGCTTCTTCCTTTCTCAAAGTAATCAAGTTCTTGGAAAATCACTGGCATGAGTTATGCTTAAACATAAGTTCTATTTAAAAGGCTGCATCTTCTAAAGAAGATTGCCTACGTACCCTTTAGAAGGGATCAAGCCAAACACGTAGTTCTAAGTCTCTCTAAAACTTATAAGTTATGCCACAACTTAGCATCTCCTTATATAGAGAGAACTCTAGGTTAATTCCTAATCCTAAAAGGAAAACTTACATATTAAGATAACTCCTAAATATAGCTCTTTTCATATTCTCCATAACTCGGTAGGATTAGGATAACTTCTAACTCAAGCTTTCTTCAAGCTTTCTTCAAGCTTACTCCAACATTCTCCCCCTTAAGCTTGAACTCCATCTTCTCCAAATCTTGAACTCCCATGAGATCTCTCATCTTCTTGAACTTGATCCTTTCCAAGTGTGTTCTGCACCATCGCTCTCTTCTCATTTAAGAACACAGGATTATAAAAGACTCACTCTTTTGTTGCTTTAGAAAACTTACTCAAAAACTAAAGCTCACACAATCTCTCTTAACTTATGTCATGCCCAACAACGGTCCTCCGAGATTCTCTTAATCTATGTCATAACTCAACATAGATTCTCCCTTTTTTTTATTGTGTTCTATCCCTTGCGATGTGCAAACTTCACTTAATCCCAATTTGAATCACTCAAAACTGTTCCATTGCTCAATGGCTCTCATTACTCGTTGGGCTTTGATCTCATTAAGCCCATCTTCCCTTTGTTTCTTGTTTCTTTCTCGACGGTCTCGCCTTACTCTCTCTCAAATCCGCGATCAATCGTCCACGATAACTAATTTTCCGGTTCGATTCCGATTCAGCTCTTCAATGCAACGGCGCTTCATAGTATCTTCCTCTTGATCGCCTCGTAATCCGTTTCCCATTCACCATACCCAAAATCGAGACAGAATCATACTTCCTCTTCAATTTTACCTTCGAATCAGAATCGGAACCATCACTTCGATTTCTTCACCTTGCTTCGCTGTAACTCCACTAGCTTCTCTTGACAGGACTTTGTCGCAGTCTCGGTCATTAATCTACGAGCTTCGTCGTCTTCAATCACAATACTCTTGCGCTCAATCTTAACTTTCTCAAGCTCTTTCACAGTTACTTCAATCATCTTTTCTGATTTTAAAACGCAAGCCTTAAGTTCCTCTCCATGTCTCTTCTCTACATCAAGCGCCTTATCATCCTTTTCTCTCTCGAGCGCCATCTCCTCAAGTGCATTGCTTAGCTTTCCAACTTCGCAGCTAAGTTTTTAGTCTTACCTTCGATTTCTCGCTTCTCCCTTGTTCCCGAGAACCCACACAAGCTTCTACTTTGAATAAAGCTCTCAACTTCTAATCTTTTCATCTCCGTTTGTCCAACTCCGACAAACTTTTCTGAGAAGACCAAGGTCTCTACCAAATCCTTATTCCTCTGGAACCTCAAAGTTTCAACGAGCTTCCTCCGTTAAAACCCACGTCCGTCTCAAATCGGTTTTACCCCTATAGGCAAGTCAACAAGATCCCAAGTTCTGAAACTTTCTATTGAACCCATCTCTTCTTCACAAGCATGTATCCACTCCTTAGAAACTTTTGCTTCTGTAAAAATCTCTTGGTTCATTGTTCAAACATAAGAGTAAAAACTCTCCAGTTGACTTTCCTTGCCAAAGTTGACCTTTTTCGTCATGCAGAAACAGCTTACTTGGTCCCAAAGAAACGAGTCCACACGGCGGCTCCGGTTGAAATAGGATTCCATCTTAATACCTCTGGAAAGCTGAGAATGTCACGGTTCCAATGCCGCAATCGGTGAAGCCATCTGATGCTCCAGTCGCAGCCGGTGAAGCCACGAAGTTGGTATCTCCGAAACTCTGGATTTTCCTTTCTTCTCCTTTGCTTGATCTCCTCCACACAATCTCCATCTCTGATCTCCACCTCCACCTTTTTCGACATTGGAACCTCTCTCTCCAGTCAGTTAAGCAGCATCACGAGACTCAAGAGCACCAACGGCGTTGTCGAAATGATTCTCCTCTTCCATCACCGTAGCCTCCATCGGCTCCACCGTAACGTCTCCACTTTACACCCTGAAAGTCAATCTATTTCCTCAACTCATCAATGTACAAGTTACAGAGTTTATAAAGAGAGTCTTGTTACAATCTAGTTACAACATCCCTAATATTTAGGAGAATCATATCGGAACCGAAGATTGTTGACAGACCGAGTCAAGAGGAAGAATAAGTTTAGTCATATTCTTTTACCCTCCCTCAGTTGCAGCGTTGGAGAACGAACCCTTAAATTGTGTCGAAATTCATTGAACAAGGAGGTAGGTAATCCCTTCGTAAAGATGTCTGCATATTGTAGAGAAGAAGGGACATGTAAAACTTTAACTTGTCCAAGCGCTACTTTCTCTCGAACAAAATGAAGATCTATTTCGACATGCTTCGTTCTCTGATGTTGAACTGGATTATTAGACATGTAAACCGAACTGATGTTGTCGCAAAACACAAGAGTTGCTGTTTGCATTGGTATATGAAGCTCAAGAAGGAGATTACGTATCCAGCAAGTTTCAGCAACCGTGTTTGCAACGCCTTTGTACTCTGCCTCTGCACTTGACCGCGAGATGTTTCCTTGTCGTTTCGACGACCAAGAGACTAGGTTTTCGCCGATATAAACACAATAGCCAGAGGTTGAGCGCCTAGTGTCAGGACAACCCGCCCAGTCCGCATCGGAGTACGCCGTAATCTTACCCAAATTGGACCGAAATATTTGTAAACCATGAAGTTGAGTTCTACTTAAGTACCTGATTATGCGTTTCAAAGCCTGTAAATGCTTCTCCCGAGGGTCATGCATGAATAAACAAACTTGTTGAACAGCATAAGTGATATCCGGTCTTGTGAATGTCAAATATTGAAGCGCTCCTGCAATTCTTCGATATTCTGTTGGATTAGCTATCCGGTCACCGGCATCGGCGGATAATTTTGAATTGACATCAGCCGGAGTAGCTATCGGTTTGCAGTCACTCATACCGGCTCTTGCGATGATGTCTTTGGCATATTGGCCTTGAGAAAGAAGTAAGCCAGCGTTATTGTACTCAACCTTTACCCCCAAAAAATACTTTAGCCTTCCCGTGTCCGTGATAGGAAACTCTTGTTTCAGAGAGTTTGTGATTGTGTCAAGAAGAAGCTGGCTTGAACCAGTAAGCATAATGTCATCTACATAAAGTAGAAGATAAGCAATGGACGCCCCTTTTTTGTAAACAAACAGAGATGGATCGCACTTGCTTGTTACAAACCCAAGGTGAGTGAGAAAACTCGTGAATCTCGCATTCCATGCCCGTGGGGCTTGTTTTAAGCCGTAAATAGCTTTGTTAAGTTTGCAAACATGATGCGGGTGTAGTTTGTCAATAAAACCTGGAGGTTGGTGCATGTAAATTGTTTCCGTCAAATTGCCGTGAAGAAAAGCATTCTTTACATCGAGTTGCTTAGTTCCCCAATTACTCGACACGGCTACATGTAGAACCGTCCTAATTGTAGCAGACTTGACAACCGGCGCAAAAGTCTCGTCATAGTCTATACCTTCAGCCTGTGTTTTACCATTTGCCACCAAGCGTGCTTTGTAACGAGTTAACTCCCCATCTGCATCATGTTTATGCTTAAACAACCACATAGAATTAACAATGTTAGCATTCTTAGGCCGAGGTACTAAACTCCAAGTCTTATTGTCAATTTGAGCACCATATTCATCAAACATAGCCGGGTTCCAATTAGGATCAAGAAGAGCTTTTTGATGAGTACTGGGAAGAGGAGAAACAAGTGTTGCGACTAACGAAACTTTCTGTTTGGTTTTACGAATGCCATTACGACTTCGAGTTGTCATCGAAGGACGTGGTGGAGCCGTATTACTACGGCTTCGAGTCGTCATCGAGTGATTAGGTGGAACCGTAGTGGTCACCGGTTGAGCGGAGGGAATGATCAGAGGTTGTAAAACCGGTTGGACAGAAGAGTTGTTTGGTTGTGGTGGTGAAAGAGAAGACGATGATGATTGGAGTATTTGACGAAATAGAGGTGAGGGTTCATCAATATTATCCAAAAAATCATACGAGGAGGAAACATTTGTGTTTGGTTTTGTGGCAGGGAAGAAAGCCTCGTTGAAAACAACATGCCTTGAAATGATGATTTTATTTGTGTTAAGATCTAAACAGCAGTATCCTCGGTGTTGAGAGGGATACCCAAGAAAAAGGCAAGATGTTGATCGAGGAGATAACTTGTGAGTTGTGGAGTTATTGAGATTGGGAAAACAAAGGCATCCAAATACTCTCAAATGATGATATGTGGGTTCTTTGTTAAAAAGAATTGAAAACGGAGTGTTGTTTTGTATGGAAGACGAAGGAAGAATGTTGAGAAGATGGGCCGCGACATTAAGTGCCTCAACCCAATAAGACGGAGAGAGATGAGCCTGGAATAAGAGAGCACGAATGATATTATTTATGGTGTGAATCATTCTCTCTGATTTTCCATTTTGTTGCGAGGTGTAAGGACAAGAGAAGCGGAAGAGAATTCCATTTGAATCGAAATATTTTTGAAACTGAGCATTAGCATATTCTCCTCCGTTATCGCATTGAAAGGCTTTGATAATTGAGTTGAATTGAGTTTTAACGTAAGAAGAGAAATGGAGAAATTTAGAGAATACTTCACTCTTACGGCTAAGTGGATATACCCAAAGAAAGTTTGAGTAGTCATCAAGAAATAAGACGTAATAGCGAATTCCACTTATGCTAGATATGGGAGATGTCCAAATATCTGAGTGAATTATCTCAAATGGTTGAGACGAAAAAGAAGTGGATTTCTGAAATGGAAGTTTTAAATGTTTTCCAATTTGACAAACATTACAACACGAGAGTAATTTGTCTTTATTCCAAGGTAAAGAATTTGAAATTAGAAGATTACGGAGAGTCTCATTATTGGTGTGGCCAAGACGTTGGTGCCACAACGAAGACGAGACGGAAAGCATAGCTGAATGTGGAGTGTCGTTTTTATTAAGAGAAGGGAGCATGGGGTAAAGATCACCATCGCTATTACTGCGGAGAAGCATTTTCTTGGTGTGTAGATCCTTCACAGAGAAACCATAAGGATCAAATTCAACAGAACAAAGATTATCTTTTGTAAAACGACGAACCGAAATCAAGTTTTTGATGATTTGCGGTGTAACTAGAATATTATGAAGGTTTAGAGGACGAGAGGGAGTAGGAAAAGAAGAAGAACTAGAAACAAACACAGGGATGGAAGATCCATTACCGACTATGACAGATTTTCCGGTGCTAAGATTGACAACAGAATGGAGCATACCTGACGAAGAAGCTAAGTGAGATGTGGCTCCTGTATCCATATACCATCCAGTCTCAGAGGGATCCGACAATGTCATCGTGTTGAATGCTTCTGCGAAATCGCGAGTTGGTTGAAGATTAGTAGCTTCCGTGATGTTTGCAGCAGCAGGAACAGAGTGCATCGAACTCGAACCAAGCACACCGCGGGCCTGATTGTTTTGTTGATAGTAGCTCCATGGGCCATATTGTTGATTGTGCCATGCCCCATATGGGGCTATCGGTCCAGACCAATACGGTGGAGGAGGCCAGTTTGGATACGTAGGCCGAGGTTGATTGTAGGATGAACGACCCCGACCTCTGTTGTTGTTCTTATTCTTGTTGCGGTTGTTGTAGGTTTTCGACGGTGGGGATGAGACTGGTGCAACAGTTTTTGATGAGACAGCCACAAGAGCAGAAGAAGATGAAGAGTGATCAACATGAGAGGCTGTTGCCTTGTTTGTTTTCTTCAACCTTGTTTCCTCATCAAGCAGCATTGATTTTGCATCATCAAAGGATGGAAAGGGCTTCTGATGTTTGATAACGTTGATGATGTTATCAAATTTTTCGTTGAGTCCATTCAACATATACATCACAAGATTGCGTTCACTTATTGGTGCGTCGAGATTCGTAAGTAAATCAGCAAGTGATTTAAGCGTCTGAGAGTATTCTCAAATCGATTGAGCACCAATCTCCAGTGTGCGTAATTCATTGTCGATTTGCATTGCCCTTGCCTCGTTGTTGCGAAATTGATTTTCAATGCGTAGCCATATGTCTCTAGCCGTGCCACCCCTTTTGAAGGAGGATTTGAAGAGTGGAGGCGCCAAGGTGCCATAGATCCAGAGCTTGACAAGGCCGTCACGTTTAAGCCAAGTCTGATCATTGTCACCGGTAGGAGTTGAAGTCCCATCAACATGCCCTAACACATCAAAAGTGAGGCAATGTGTTAGAAACAGTTCTCTCCATGCATCATAATTGTGATCATCCGTATCTAAGATGAGAGGTATGTGAGATTTGATATTTGTCACTCCATAGGCTCGTTCAATCGCAGCAGGTGGTGCAGCCATCGAAAATAGAGAAAGGAAGAATAAGAGAAAGAATAAGAAGAAAAGAAGAAGAAAAGAAGAAAGAAGAAAATTTGTAGGTTCAAGAACGTGTATGCTCTGATACCATGAAAGTCAATCTATTTCCTCAACTCATCAATGTACAAGTTACAGAGTTTATAAAGAGAGTCTTGTTACAATCTAGTTACAACATCCCTAATATTTAGGAGAATCATATCGGAACCGAAGATTGTTGACAGACCGAGTCAAGAGGAAGAATAAGTTTAGTCATATTCTTTTACACCCGTGTCTCTGGCTCGTCACCACTTCTTCTTCTCCTTCTCTTCTTCCCCTTCCTTCACTTCTCTCTTCTTCTCCTCTTTCTATATTCCTTTCACACTCTGCCTTGACGTTCTCCTTAGAACATTAACCGGTGGACCATCTCCTTGAATCATGGTCTGGTGTTCCTCATGTTCTGCCTCTAGATCTCCTTCCACCTCTGTTTCATGCGTTGTGTCTTCCACCTCTGTTTCGCGTGTTGTGTCGTGCGATACACATGGGTTGTGTCGCGCGATACAACCTGCTGAACTTGACTCTTCATGCTCTGTTTCGGGTTCAGCAACTGCTTCTGAATTAGGATCTTCAAACTCATTCACTTCTTCATTATCTTCCCCGTTTTAGGATCTTCAAACCCGAAACTGCTTCTGAATTAGGATCTGTCTTCGAAGGCTACCGACCAAGATGCTTCCTTTTCCAATTACAATCTCTGACAATTACTTTTCCGATCAAAATCTCACCACCGGCAATATACTTCTCTGTCACATATCCTCTCTGCCTTTCCTTTATGATGACTCCAACGCGTGATTCACACATCCCTTGGCCACAATCCTAGCAGATCCAATCACGACGAGATCTTCTTCTTCAACGAGCACCTCTTTAAATTCTGACAAGATCGTCTTCGTCTCTATCTCTAGAATTTCTCAACCTCCGAAGTGTCTCTCTTGATTATTACTGAAATTTTGACTTCAACTTCCTTTCATAGCTCTACCACGAACCATTGAGTTCATCTCAATTGCAGAAATTCACAGGTAATTCTTCCAACTCACCATTCTTCTAAGATTTAAGTTAACGAGTTAAGAACATCTCTTGAGACTAACTTGTTTCTCTGTTGTAAACTTATGCAAGTGTAAATCTTTTGACAAAGATGTTGCCGGAGCTTCTTCTGGCAAAAAACATTCTCCAATACATGATTTCCTTGAACCAGTTCATCTCACCCCAAGTTTATGACAATTTCTTCACCAACCAATCAGAAACAACATCTTGCTTCAGCTTCTGACCTTTTATCATCAAGTAGCTATATCTCTTCTTATTTCTTGGCTCACAAACCTGTGATGTTGTAAACAGAGCACATAGGCACAAACGTTATAGCCTTATTGCATCAGACCTTAACAAGGCAGTTTAACCCAATTAAAACAGCTGAAATTCAGAACTGAAGCCACATCGAAAAAGAACCAAACTCCCAATCTTTCTTTATTTCTCTTATCAGATAAATACATCGACGCTTTCTCTTTCCCACATAAACATTCCCTTAACCAGCAAGTTTCACCATCGTAAAATCTCTCTATGATGATTTCCCAAAAACCAATTAACATCCTACATGATCTCGATGTCTCTGATTTCTGTATCACAAGGACTGAGCCTCCTTCTGATTATTCTTATATCATAGGACGAATCAGAGAAGAAGCAGACTCTGAATTTATCTTTTCTCGAATCAGATTCACACACCAACAACTTCTTCAAAACTTTAATCCCTTTGTTTTGACTTGAAGTTTCAACACACTCCATCACTTCTTCATCTGTTCTCTTTCCTTGACAACTTCGACCAGAAGCAATCATTAACTTCAAGACCTTTCCAGTTATGGAAGTCTCTGATTTCTACCCCCGAACATAAAAAAATATCCTCTGCTTTCACCTCTCTTCCAAAAAATTAAAGACTTGACAAAAAAAAATCTTCTTTTTCTAAGATTCGAGATAGTCTTCCATGAACCATATTACCACCTACTCCGGCGAGTTTCTCCACGTCGATTTCACAAGACCGGATTTACTTCTTCCTCTGATAACTTTTGTCGCTGATTTCCCTTCTCCTTTTTGTTACTTTGGGCTTGAAATAGTACTTCGTCCATCTGAAATAACAAACCTAAAAATTGTCTTCTTCGTCTCTATCTCTATCTCTAGACTACTCTTGATTCTTCGTGTTCACCAAGAGATCCGGATCTCAACGCCGAGATCGAATCATGTTGTCCGCCGATTGTTTCTCCTCTCCGAGATCTCCAGGATCGTTTTGTATCTTCTAAAGAAGAAGATTGCCTACATACCCTTTAGAAGGGATCAAGCCAAACACGTAGTTCTAAGTCTCAAGTTATGCCTCAACTTAGCATCTCCTTATATAGAGAGAACTCTAGGTTAATTCCTAATCCTAAAAGGAAAACTTACATATTTAGATAACTCCTAAATATAGCTCTTTTCCTATTCTCCATAACTCGTAGGATTAGGATAACTTCTAACTCAAGCTTTCTTCAAGCTTACTCCAACAAGTTCTGGCCGACTCAGCGACTAGATCACAGACCCGCAATGTGTTTCAGGGATCGGTAAGTACCTCACCTGTCCAAATCCGGAACTAGCGAGCCTGATCGAGCAAGAATGCAGTAAAACATCATGGGAGGGAATCGTGCCAAGACTATGGCCGAATGCAAAATGCTTTGAAGGCATCATTACGGGCTCCATGGCACAGTACGTTCCAATGTTATGGTGGAGGTCTCCCTTTGGTTTCGACGTTTTACGGAAGCTCTGAATGTTTCTTTGGTATCAATGTCAATCCTTTGTGCAAGCCGTGTGATGGGATATGGGATACTTTGAGTTCTTAGAGGTCGATAAAGACCATCAAGAAGAAACTGGTCATGATCTGAAGAACCTTGCGATTGTCGATCTTGTTGATGTTAAAATCGGTCATGATTATGAACCTGTTGTCACAACGTTTTCCGGTAAGATTTTTTTTGTTTACTCTCTCCGTTTCAAAATAAATGTTTTAGATGTTTTCTTAATGTGTGTCAAATTTTAATATAATTCTTACAAGATCTATATCTATGAATTTTACAGGTCTCTATAGGTACCGTGTGGGGGATGTCTTACGAGTGACAGGTTTCTACAACAATGCGCCTCAATTTCATTTTGTGGGAAGAAAAGAAGTTGTTTTGAGTATCGACATGGACAAGACCTACGAAGAAGACCTCCTTAAGGCCGTGACAAACGCGAAGCTCTTGCTCGAGCCACATGACTTAATGCTGATAGATTTCACTAGCCGTGTGGATTCCTCTTCGTTTCCAGGACACTACGTGCTCTATTGGGAACTTGGGAGCAAAGTCAAGGATGCAAAGCTAGAGCCTAAACCTAAGGTTATGGAGGAATGCTGCTTCACCGTTGAGGAGTCTCTCGACGCTGTGTATAGAAAAGGAAGAAAGAATGATAAAAACATTGGACCACTTGAGATTAAGGTTGTTAGGCCTGGCACTTTTGACGAGCTCATGAATTTTTTCCTGTCTCCAGGCTCTTCTGTGAGTCAGTACAAAACTCCGAGGTCGGTGACGAATGAAGAAGCCTTGAAGATATTGGATGCAAACGTTGTTTCCGAGTTTTTTAGCCGAAAAACTCCATCTTGGGAGCCTCATGAGCTACATTCCAACCGATAAAACCGCCGTTTGCAAGACTTGAGGGAGAGAAGAAATAATCATAGTCGAAGTCTCGAAGATAAACAAAACCCCATAACAAACCTCATGTAAACGTTTGACACAACACACCAATCTCCACGGTTATGAGAAAGAAAGATTGTATTGAAGATCATGTCTTTAATTTTTCTGTCATGCGGCTGTTTTAGAAGAAAATAAACCACCATTTTCATTTGATCTGCATAACCTTTCATGGATGTCCAAAAGCTTTTCTTTTACAACTTTAATTTGATTGTTATTTTTGTTCTCACTTTAAAATATTTATCAACAAACTTTAAACGGCTCAATCTCGTGGAATAACGGATGGGAACACCATTAACAACAAACCATGACCCAAAGAAGTCGCATTCACATATCCATCATTTTGTGGTTTGGATTTAATACACGTGGAAGAAATGCTTAAACTGAAACAATAATAGAGAAATAATATGTGGTCCTCTTTGAGAGTGTTTTCAAAGAAAGGGAAAAAAACAAAATCTTTTATCAATCAGAAAGAAACTCATCTTAGGATGTCCACCACAAGAAACAAAATCTATTAACTTCACTCTATTGTAAGCGACTTTGCTTTTTTTTTTTTTGAAATGAATTAAAAATTTATTCAAACCAAAAAACCGTTTTACAACAAATGCACCATTTTTTGAATAAAATTTAACAATTTAATGATCTTATATAACTTTCAAAAAATTGCTTCATCGCAAAGCAAAACACGCTTCCATTCCTCCTTCGTATCGTTTCCTTCGTATCGTTGATCTCCCATTTCTCAAATAGTTGATAACCTATTACGAACTTGTTTGTCGGTGAAAATGGCTAATTGCTTTGCATCGATCGGATTTTGACCGTGTCTCCTACTGTTTAGTTCTCTCCATAAAGTGTGGGTAGTGGTTTGAAAAACATACCGTAGCAAGAAAAGACAAATCTTGTCTTGTGAGGTATCCATTGTAAGCTCCAGAATTTGATTCCAAGTCGTTGTGTGTACTGTTGAGCAAGTAGTTTTCGGACTAGTATACTCCACACTTCCTCCGAAAACCTAGACCCAAAGTAAAGATGATCTCGAGATTCAATGTTATTATGGCAAAAGCAAATTTGCTTTTAACCTATAAAGCGAGACATTTAGGGTTATTGTTGTAGAACAATCAAAAAGCAGCAAACATGTTGCCAAACTTCGATCGAACAAACGCGAAAACTTGCCTGTCACTTCTTGTAAATGTAACCCCCAACGTAAACCAGATACAAGATTTCGTGTTGGAAGCTATACTTTCACGTAATGCTCAAACCGAGTACCTTAGAGGTTTCCTCAATGGTCAAGTCGATAAGCAAATCTTCAAGAAGAATCATCTACCTGTTGTTTCAGAGTTTCTTAGCCCGAAAACTCTGTCGTGGGAGCCTCGTGAGATGCATTCCGGCCGATAAAACGGCAATCACGTAAATGATGTGTGAGACTTGAGGTTGAGGGAAAGGAAATAATGATTAAAGATAAATAAAACCCTGTGGTAAATGTAATGTATAACTTTGCTATATATTTTGTTATAAACCCCGTCGTCGAGTATTGTTTTATAAATGTTTGGTTGTGTTCATAATGTTCTATAAATTGCTTAGAAGCCTAACATGAGAATAAGCGATTTGGATGAGTCGACGTGTTATCACTTTGTCACTCATCATATGACCAAACGACAGCATTTAAGCTTCACTCGAGCTTGAAGTAGCCAAATTTAATTTTAGGCTATGTACCATGAAATCTCAATATGAATTCTGTTTTCCGCTTCAAAAACGTTTTAGAATGTTTTGCTTTGGTAATTCGATTTGAGACATGTTTTAAAAAAATCTCAGTTTGAAAACACGACCAACGTTTGATTTCGTTTGAGATGTTGGAAGTTTATGAATTTGTTGATATTTGATGAGACTAATTTCAAAAATTGAGTTCTTCGAATCAAATAGAATCAGTTAATCAAATATCCATTTGGAACATATCGCAGATACCTCAAAAAATCAGAATATCCACAACCACATGTACACATGGTCGACATGATTCATTCTAGGCCTAATTCACTCATAGGTAGTAAGTACACATGGTTGAAAAGTCCCACTAAATTACATCGATTTAAAGAACACTAGGGGAAATTTTTTTTTTAAAAAAATGGGAAATTGCTAAAAAATGCCACATTTAAACATAAAGTATCCTTCTTTTTTTTTGGTCTAAAACATATTTTCATTCATTCATTCGGTTCAGTCAAAACCGGGGCTAACCGGGTTACATGTAAAGCTAATTTCGCTAATGAGTCAGCTTCTTCGTTACATGATCTTTTCAGATAGCTAAAATTGACATCTAAATCTGTAGTGACCGTGAGTATATCGTGGATGATTCTAGAAATCTCAATCTGATCGTGTCCAGATTTCAGGAGATTGATGAGTTGCAGTGAATCTGATAACATGGTGAATGATCGGAGCCCCTGGGAAGCTGCTCTGCGAATAGCTTCCCTCATCGCCAGAGCCTCAGCCATAATAACTGAGCTTACATGATATTCCGGTTGATTTCCGGAAGAAATGGTGTATCCAGACGGATCCTTTATGACCCAGCCTAACCCCGCTATCGTGGAATCCTCCCTCCAAGCCGCATCTGAGAAGACGATTAGTCCTGCGATCTCCGATGCTTGTCTCTGGTGTTGATTTTGCGGCATGGATTCAACGATCTGAGCAGAGAGCCATTCTCGTTCATCACAAAGAGCCTTCGTTATGGTCTCTTCCTCCGAGAACACTCTATGTTGGAAGATGATATGGTTCCGCGATATCCAGAGATTCCATAGGACCCATGGAATGATTGGTACTCGGTTTAGCCCTGTTGGTAGGAGACAGATCGCCTGCGTCGACTTGATGAGTCCTTCTTGGAGGTTTTGGGTGTGCATCGGGTTGATTGGAGACTTTAAAGGTATCATCTCCCACACTTTTTGTGCGAAGTTACATTGAAGAAAAATGTGATCGATAGTCTCTCTTTCCCCACATCATATACAGTTTGTCTGATGGACCATACCTCTTATAGCCAATTGTGAGCCAACCGGTAAAGCTCTATTGATGGCTTTCCAGAGAAAGAGTTTAAGCTTCATCGATGTATTGATGTTCCATATATGAGCTTTTCAGGAGAAGTTTGGTAATAGCACTGGTCTATTTACTGGGTTAAGAGCTCTTTCTCTGGTTAAATGATAGCCAGATTTTGCACTGTAGATGCATGAGCTATGTCCCAACCAAACCCATTTGTCCTCAGCTCCATAGATACTAGGTTTTATGCAAAGAATCTTCTCTTCAAGGTCAGGTAAGACTTACTTGAGTTTATCTCTATTCCATTCTCCTGTGCCTTGAATGATGAGCTCGGCAACCAACATGTCTTTTGTTTCTCGTGTAGGCGGTCCCATTGGAGCTTTTGGTTCCTCAAAGGAGAGCCATGGTGTGTTCCAGAGCTTGGTCTGTGCTCCATTACCAATGGTTCTTCCTAGCTTCTGCTTGATTAAATCCCTACCTATTAATATTCCCCTCCAGTCGTGTGATGCTGAATTGGGAGCCTTGCAGTCCAGGAGAGGTGTACTATGGCAATATTTGCCTGAAGCCCAAACCTCCATCCTTTTTTCCCAAGGTAAGCCTATCCCAAGATATCCATGCCATTTTCCTCTGCCCTTTGTTTGAGTCCCACCAAAACCTGGTGAGTGTTGATTGGATTCTCTTAGTTAGGCTAACTGGGAGTTTAAAACATTACATTGTATAGGTTGGCATGTAATATGTCATGGTTTTTACCCATTTAAAGCCATGATATAAGTATGTTTTTGGAGTCTTTTGGGTGTTTTCTGTGTCTTTTAGAGTATTTGCAGGTAAATATGGAATTTGAGCTAAAGGGAAGATTTTGGAACATTTTGGAACATCAAGAAAGAAAATGCTAAAGGATCAAGGCTATGTCGATCGACGGAGCAAGATGAGCGTCGATCGACACGTGTTTGGCGTTTCAAGAAGATTTGGACAGAAGGTCTAATGTCGATCGACAGGCACCTCTGTCGATCGACACGTGTTTTTAATGAAGACATATCTTTCACGGGCCCAAGTTTCCACACGTTTCTCCTAAAGCCTAATCCGATTTTTACCTCTTGTATATATAGTTTTGCCTAGGTTTTTATGAAAGGGGGGTTCTACTCTATTGAGACTTAGCAAGAGAGAGATTGAGAGCTTTTAGGGAGACAAGTCAGACTTTTTTCAGAGATTTCATCTTCGAACCCTTTTGTATCTCTATCTTTATCTTTTAATGCAGTATTATTCAGTTATTATGCTTGTTTCAATCGTCATGTCTGAGTAATCCATTAGTTAGGTTTAGGGTTTTCAAAGGCTGATGATAAATTGTTAGAACTTTATTACTGTTGGGATCAATCTAATCTGAGTTCTTCACCTTGATAGTTTTAATTCTATTTTAGGATTGATCACCCTGAATTAGATATGATAGGTTGATGGATAGATGCGATAGCATTATTTGTTAGCTGGAACAATATCATAGGTGAGCAGAATTACCTGGATGCAAAGGAATTTGGTTTAGGAATTCTGTGAACAATCAAACTGGAACTTAATGCTTGTTTAGATTCAATAGATTTGCAAAGGAATTTGGAATCTAGGGATCTAGGGATAGATAGTTTCTGCAACGGAAGTTGATTAGCTTTACATTCGTGTTTGAGTTCAAGAACAGCTCTTAATAAATATCCCGACAGTAATTTAGTGCTTAATTTAGAGTCATGCCTGCGAAATATACGATGCCTAATGCTTCGTTTCATTGAATTAAACAACAACAACCATCGTTTGCTTTCTTTCACTTACTTGCATTTACATTATACATTATTTACTTAGCATAATTCAAATTTGGAATTTCATTCTGTGAATCTTTTCCCTGTGGATTCGATCCCTAAGTACTACTACGATCTCTTAATTTGAGAGAGTAGCTCAGGGTAAATTTGAGCATATCAGATTTTGGCGCCGTTGCCGGGGAACGAACCCGGGTCACCCGCGTGATAGGCGGGAATACTTACCACTATTCTGTGAATCTTTTCCCTGTGGATTCGATCCCTAAGTACTACTACGATCTCTTAATTTGAGAGAGTAGCTCAGGGTAAATTTGAGCATATCAAATTTTGGCGCCGTTGCCGAGGAATTTGATTTCACGATTAGAATTTCAATATTAGAGTTTTGTCTAAGTTTTTCTTTTTTGTTTTAGTCTACTAACTAGTTTCTTTCCTTTGTTCTTTTTGTTTTGGGTTTCAGGTGTATGCCAAGGCCTGTCACAAGAAGCACAACAGACAAGGAATTGGTTGGATTTGATCTTGATACTTTAGCTCTTCTTGAACGAACGAACTACAAAGCGGCTAGAGGATCTAAGATGGCAGACGCTCAGATACCACCGATTGTCTTGATAACTGGAGCAGACGGGGTTCTGCGCGACCCAGAAGGGAATGTTTACAATGCAGCTGGGCAAAGGCTTGATGATGCTGGGAACGCAATGGTGCAACCGCTTGTTCAGGGAAACGCAGGTGGCAGGAACGGACGTGGTCCAACTTTGGGTGATTACAATCGCCCCGATCAGTTCTATGCCAACCGATGTGCTATTCGCCCACCTCCGTTTCAGAGGAACGACTTTGAGCTAAAACCGGCATTCTTCAGTCTTGTAGCTCAGCATCCTTTCCATAGGCTTCCACACGAACACCCAATGGACCACATTGAGAATTTTAAGGATTTGGCATCAAGCATTAAGAGCCAAGGAGTGTCAAGTGACTACCTGTTCTGCAAGCTCTTTCCCTACTCACTGGGAGGAGATGCTTCATATTGGCTCAAACAGCTCGAGCCTGGATCTTTGACCACTTGGGAGGACACCAAGAATGCCTTCCTCAACAACTTCTTTGATGATGCAAGGTCTGAAGATTTGAGGATGAAGATTGCTACTTTCCGTCAGCATGATACTGAGGCATTCAAAGCCTCATGGGCTCGATTCAAGTCTTATCAGAGAGATTGCCCTCATCATGGATTCACACCAATCCAGTTGCTTAGGATTTTCTTCAATGGAGTTGATTGGAGGTATCAGATGACCTTAGATGCTGCGAGCAGTGGAAATTTCACTACTAACTCAGCGGAGGATGCCATTGCGCTCATCGAGAACCTAGCCTCAAGCAACAGTAGCAAGAACGCAGATTTCGAGAGGAAGAAGCTCAGTGGCGACAAAGGTAGTGGTCAGTTTGCTCAGGAAGTCAAGGCCAAGATTGATGATGTGCATAACTTTCTAGTGGGAAAGAAATCAGTTCACTTTGCTGCAGAGGTTGAGACTTTCGAACCAGAGGTTGAAAATGAAGAAGAAGGAGTGAACTACGTCAATGGAACTGGATTTCAGAGTCAGAGGTATGGGAATCAGAATGGGAACAGAGGTTATCAGAGCAATTACCAGAAGAACGACTTTCAGAAGCCGTTTCAGAGCAACTATCAGAGACCTTCAAGCCCGAGCTATCAGAAGAATGACTTTCAGAAACCTTTCCAGAGCAGTAACTACACAAGGACATATGGTTCTTCTTCTTACCAAACGCCTCCTGCTAAGACTCCAGATAGCGAGATGAAGTCGATGCTTGAGCAGATTTTAGAGGGTCAGCAGAAGTTGACTGTGAACTTCAATGGAAAAATGGATGCTATGTAACAGGATCTGAACGGGAAGTTTGAGGCGTTGAACACCCATGTCAGGAAGTTGGACACTCAGTTTGCTCAGTCGGCAGAGAACTCGCGAAGACAAGAGGGATTTCTTCCATCTAGGACTGATTCCAATCCCAAGCATTCAGTTGCTGCTATCACCACGAGGAGTGGAAGGATTCTCCAAGGGCCGAAATTGACTAAGGGATTGAGTGCAGAGCAGTTGGACGAGCTTCAACAGGTTGAGGACGAAGAAATTTTGGCAGAAGCTCCACCGTCGATTGACAGGGCTGAGAATCGATCGACAGGGACTGAATTCCACGATTCTGAAATTTTTCCAGAGACTCAAGCGTCGATCGACACACATACCCCCGTCGATCGACACGTCCCCCGAATAGAGCCTCCTTTGTCAAAACCTTCAGATACGTCGGAGGAGAGGGTCTACAAACCCAAGTTGCCTTACCCTAGGAGGGAGAGGAAGTCTAAGGTCGAGCTAGTGGATGCTAAGTGCAAAGCTATTATGGATAAGCTTGTTGTTGAGCTCCCTTTGATTGATGCAGTTAAGATAAGTCCAGTGATCCGAAGATACGTGAAGAGGATGGTCACTAAGAACTTGGGGCTTGAGGAAGGAGCTTCAATGATTTCAGAACAAGTGAGTGCAGTGATTCAGAACAGGATTCCAGAGAAACTCACGGATCCAGGGAGTTTTGTGTTGGATTGTTTCATCTTCAAGGATAGGTTCCCAAGATCTTTATGCGATTTAGGCTCAGGTGTCAACCTCATGCCACTGTCTGTTGCTGTTAAGCTTGGAATGACTAATTTCCAGCCTACTAGGATCTCTCTTATCCTAGCCGACAGATCAGTAAGGATCCCAGAAGGAGTACTAGAGGATATCTCAATCAAGGTTGGAGAGTGCTTGATCCCTACTGATTTCGTGGTCTTGCAGTACAGTGAGGAGCCAAAGGATCCACTTATTTTGGGCAGACCTTTCCTAGCCACAGCTGGTGCTATGATTGACTGCAAGGGAGGCAATATTACTTTAAGTGTGGGGGATCTTGAGATGAAGTTTGAGATGGACAAACTGATGAGAAGACCTACCATAGATGGTCAGACATTCTTTGTGGACACGCTCACTGACCTCGCACAGGAAGTTTTCAATGAGGTGCATCCCATTGATCCTTTGGAAAGGACTTTGGTGAACTCTGTTATAGAGGAAGATCAGCTTGACGAGGATGCGAGAGGATATGCAAGGATGTTGAGTGCTAGCAAGGAATTGAAACGGTTAGTCTTTAGTGCTGATTTGGTAGTGACTTCAGTGAAAACCACTAAGGATAGTGACTGGAATGAACAAAAAGCTCCAAAGCTTGAACTCAAGCCACTTCCAGCTGGGCTAAGGTACGCATTTCTTGGTCAAAATTCCACTTATCCAATTATTGTTAGTGCTACTTTGAATAACGTGGAACTCGCATTACTACTGAACAAGCTGCGCAAATTTCGCAAAGCTCTTGGGTACTCTCTAGATGATATTGCAGGTATCTCCCCAGAATTGTGCATGCATAGGATCCATCTTGAGGATGAGAGCAGGTCATCTATTGAGCACCAAAGGAGGCTTAATCCAAACTTGCAGGAAGTTATCAAGAAGGAGATCTTGAAACTTCTTGAGGCCGGGATCATCTATCCCATTTCAGACAGTGTTTGGATTAGCCCAGTTCATGTCGTGCCGAAGAAGGGAGGAGTTACAGTGGTGAAGAACGACAAGGATGAGCTGATTCTAATGAGAACTGTGACTGGACACAGAATGTGCATAGACTACAGAAAGCTCAACGCAGCCACCAGGAAGGATCACTTCCCGTTGCCTTTCATTGATCAGATGCTGGAGAGGCTTGCAAATCACCCATATTACTGTTTCCTTGACGGATACTCGGGATTCTTCCAGATCCCCATTCATCCAGAAGACCAGGAGAAGACTATGTTTACATGTCCATACGGCACCTTTGCATATCGCAGAATGCCCTTTGGACTCTGCAATGCTCCTGCAACATTCCAGCGGTGTATGATGTCTATCTTCACCGACATGATTGAGGACTACATGGAAGTCTTCATGGATGATTTCTCAGTGTATGGTGATTCTTTCGAGGGCTGTCTTGGGAACTTGGAGAAGGTGCTTGCTAGATGTGTGGAGAAGCACTTGGTTCTGAACTGGGAGAAGTGCCACTTCATGGTGAGAGATGGCATAGTACTTGGCCATAGAGTTTCAGCTGATGGAATCGAGGTTGATCGCGCAAAGATCGAAGTGATGACAAGTCTTCAACCGCCCACCTCAGTCAAGGAGATTCGCAGTTTCCTTGGACATGCTGGATTCTACAGGAGATTCATCAAGGACTTCTCCAAAATCGCTCGCCCGCTCACCGCTTTGCTCTGTAAGGATGTTAAATTTGACTTTGATACTGATTGTTTATCTGCTTTTGAGCAAATTAAGCAGGCTTTGGTGAGTGCTCCCATCGTGCAACCTCCAGACTGGAATCTACCATTCGAGATTATGTGTGATGACAGTGATTTCGCAGTGGGAGCTGTTTTGGGTCAGAAAACGGACAAGAAGCTTCACGCTATCTATTATGCGAGTAGAACACTTGATGAAGCGCAGAGGAATTATGCGACGACGGAAAAGGAACTGCTGGCTGTGGTTTTTGCCTTTGAGAAGTTTAGGCCATACTTGATTGGAGCTAAGGTGATAGTGCACACGGACCATTCCGCACTCAAGTATCTAATGCAGAAGAAAGATGCAAAGCCAAGATTGTTGAGGTGGATTCTCCTTCTTCAGGAATTCGACATAGAGGTTAAGGATAAGAAAGGAGTGGAGA